>NKZR01001393.1:0-34280 GCA_002370795.1 Metschnikowia sp. 03-147.1 | reverse complement strand
ATTAGAATTAGAATAGAATAAAAATTAGAATTAGAATAGAATAAATATTAGAATTAGAATAGAATAAATATTAGAATTAGAATAGAATAAATATTAGAATAAGAATAAGAAGAACAACAGTTAGAATATGAAGAACAACAGTTAGAATATGAAGAACATCAATTAGATAATCAGAATTAGTGAATAACAATCAGAATTAGAAGAAGTATAATTAGAATAGAAATTAAAATCAAATAGAAGAAGTGATTATGTAGGTTGGACAGAATCCGTCAGAGAATTAGTAGATATCAGTGGAAGTCAGCACAGTGCATCGTACAACCAATCACTAGAATAGAATTAGTAAATGATCAGTAGAATAGAATAGTAAATATTCACTAAACCAAGTAGAGCTGCATGCATTGCTGATACACTTAGTCAGCACTAGCTAGTGGTCAGCACTAGCGCTCCTGCAGCTCGTCTAGCCAGCACCAAGTATCGCAGCCGTGCGCTGATCCAGCCACACGTGACTTCACGAGTCAACCAGTCATTGTCAGTGCTATCTGGTGTCTGAGCCTAGCATGGCTACTGTGGTGACTGCAAATGGGTGACTGCAAATGTAAGTAGTATGGACAGCTCCCCATCGCCCTTACGCAACGGTGCCATGGCGGAACCACCAGATCCCGTTTCCTACTACATACAGGTCGAGGCACCCACACCAAAGGACTCGCCGGAGTCACGCTCCAGCCCCCTCGCCCTCCGCTCCGCATGGCTTCTTTTTTTTTGTCATTATAGGCCACTCTGCTCCGTGGTATGTGCTCCGCGGTATGTGCTCCGCGGTATGTGCTCCGTATCTGCTCCGTATCTGCTCTGTATCTGCTCTGTATCTGCTCCGCGGTACTGGTGTCGCGCAGCGTCCAATGGTAGTCGCACAATTACTCACGTGCCGGCCAGAAAAATCACCTCCACCACCAGTCTTCTTCAGCCTCTAGTCGTCTTTCACCATGTTAGCCGCCACCGCTAGACTCGCCAGAAGGACCCCTGTGGCCGCCGTGCGTGCCAGCACATCGCGCGCCGCCGCCAGGCTCTTGTCCCAGTCCGTGCCCGCCAGACAGGAGGAGCCTTTGGTGGACCTTAACTCCTTGCCCAGAAAATCCAACATGCCCATCGAGGCGCCGCTCGTCAACCCGGCAGACAAGTACAAGGAGGTCAGCGAGGAGTTGCACAAGTTCGGCACCTACACCATGTCGTGCTTGCCCAAATACATCCAGCAGTTCTCGGTGTGGAAGGACGAGTTGACGCTCTACGTGGCGCCCAGCGCCCTCCGCATGGTGTTGTTGTACTTGAAGAACCACACGGCCTCGCAGTTCAAGAGCTGCATGGACATAACTGCGGTGGACTACCCCTCGCGGGCAAACCGCTTCGAGGTGGTGTACAACTTGTTGAGTGTGAGGCACAACTCCAGAATACGCGTCAAGACCTATGCGTCCGAGACCAGCAGTGTGCCCTCCGTGGTGCCCATCTACGAGGGCGCCAACTGGTACGAGAGAGAGGTGTACGACTTGTTCGGCGTGTTTTTCGAGGGCCACCCGGACTTGAGGAGAATCATGACCGACTACGGCTTCGAGGGCCACCCTTTGAGAAAGGACTTCCCCACCACCGGCTACACCGAGGTCAGATACGACGAGGAGAAGAAGCGTGTCATCTACGAGCCTTTGGAGTTGACCCAGGCCTGGAGAAACTTCACTGTGGGCTCGCCTGTGTGGGAGCAGGTGGGAGAGGGCAAGGACTTTACCCCGGAGTCGTTCAAGTTGCCTACGCCCGAGCCTGAGCCCACGGACGAGGAGAAGAAGTAGATATTGCATAGAGTCAGTTAATACGAGCGTATTCATGTCATTCAGAGAGCACTGACAGGCCCATAGCGACCTACACACTACTCTACCAGACCCATTCACTGCGAGAGCTGCAGACGCAACTCCGCCAACCCCCGCTCCTTCTCGGCCAAAAACTCCTCCAATATCTGCACCTGGCTGGAGATCAACCCCACATCGTTCTTCAAGTCCGCCATGCTCTTGGCGTCGCCTGCGTCCTGCGTGCTGGCTAGCTCGCCCTGCTTGTACTTCAACAACTGCAGAAACTCGTGCTTCAAGAGCGCCAGCTCCTCAGCACGGCGGCCGCTGTTGCTGGCCTCAGTCTGCGCTCTTTCCAACGCCTTCTCCAAGTCGGCTAGTTCCCTGCGCAACCGCACCTCTTCCCAGTCCGTGCCCTCAGTCACAGAAAAGTCCGTCCCCTTCTTCTGCGGCTGGTTGCCCTGGCCGATTCTCGTCAAGTAGCTGGTCCCGAACGCCTTCTTGTCGTTGGCGCTGGGCTCGGAGATCGTCTTGTTGGTGGAGCTCAAGTCGTAGCTGGGAACCTCCTTGGAGAACGTCGCCCGTAACAGCGCAGGCACGCCCCGCGGCACCCGCTTGCCGTTCTCCCGCTGGTTCAAGATGTGCAACAATATGAGCACCTGGTCCTTGTCGATGGTCTCAAACGACTTGGGGTTGACGAGGTTCCACGCCGACGAGATGTCCGACCTCGGCACCTTCCGCAACGTCTGGTACAACTCTTCTAACGACTCGAACCGCACGCGCCCGTAGTGGTCGCAGTTGGAGTTGTATATGGTTTCGTAGGTGGCCTTGTCCGTGGGCGAAATGTACCAGTCAAAGTCGTCGGAAAGCGCCAACTCGTCGTCCACGTCCGACGACGAGTAGCCCGGGTTGTTGTTGGAGCCGCTGGCCACGGCCTTGTTGGCGTGGATCAAGTGCGCCTTGGACAGCGGGATCAACCAGCCGGGCAACTCCGCGGGCACTTCGCTGGACTTGCCGTTGACCAAGTCGAAGATCAAGCGCATCGTGATGCAGAACTCCTCGAAGTCCAACTTGCCGTCCGAGTCCACGTCGGCCAAGTCCCAGATCTGCGATAACTGGGCGTCCTTCAAGCGCAGGTTTTTCAACACGGGCGACACCTTGTCGCCGGTTAACTTGTTGTTTTCGGGCTTCAAGCCCTGGAAGATTTCCCAGTATTTTTTGATCTCCCACTCTTCCAACCGGGGCATTTTGCTCTGAGCAGCGTAGGCGGTGAGAATCTCGACTACGCGCGAGCCCGTACACCGCGGACAACTGCCAAGCAGCAGCTGACAAGCAGCAGCTAGACAGCAGATAGACAGGCAGCAGATAGACAGGCAAAAAGGACCAAGGAGGAGTGGGAAGGGAGGTGGACCTAGGCAGCGCCAGAAGTGGGAGCCGTGCTGGCGGGGGGTCGGGCCGTTATATGCAGGAATATGATTAGAAGCGGAGAGAGGAGTAGGAAGAAGAGTTCTGTAAAGGGGATGACGGGTGGACGAGCGGTAAACATGCTCAGAACAGGTAGGGTGGTTGAAACGGTGCATCTGAAGCTCAAGCAATATCACATCAGAAAGTGTAGCAAGAATGCAAAAAACGAGCCTATGCAACGGGTTGTATCACAATACATATGCAGAAAAGTATTTAATAGGCCATACTAATAGAGCCGTATCAACAGAGCCGAATAAAGAACCATACAAGACCATCAACAGAACCATACAAGACCATACTAAACCAACCGTTATTTCCAGCAGCGCCACAAGCTCCATATACACGAACCTGGCAATCGGCCGTTGGCCCTAGGCTACCTTGAAATTAGCAAAGATTATTGATGCTTGACCAGCCTGGCTTACCCTGAGGGTTAGCCGTTCAGGAGAAACAGATAGACTACTGGTATGAGCACTTCAAAGGATATGTGCTATAAATGGCTAAGAACTAGCGGTGATTCTGGTGATATGACGACTATAGACGAGCATTTTATAGAGAAGACCAGTGGTATAGTAGAAACCAGTGGTATAGTAGACCAGTGCTAATAAGCTATAGACATATGAGTAACACCATAGGCTATAGACTACCAATGTGTTGATGAGTACACAACCTACATGGTCTGGATAATTGTGCCCGGCCTCGAGGTGCCTGAATTCAAAGACACCTGGGACAGTTCCAAGATGTGAGTAATCTGACGCACTCAATAAGTCATGGGTCCAAGGGATCAAAGAACACCTACGTACGAGGACTGATCACAGGTATAGGCACCAGGAACTATAAGCGTATCCTATGGGTAGCAATAAGGCCATACACCAGACGGCCACGACAGTAGTATTACAGAGTACAAGTAGTATTACAGAGTACAAGTAGTATTACAGAGTACAGGTAGTATTACAGAGTACAAGTAGTACTACAGAGTACAAGTAGTATTACAGAGTACACGTAGTACTACAGAGTACAAGTAGTATTACAGAGTACACGTAGTACTACAGAGTACAAGTAGTATTACAGAGTACAAGTAGTATTACAGAGTACAAGTAGTATTACAGAGTACAAGTAGTATTACAGAGTACAAGTAGTATTACAGAGTACACGTAGTACTACAGAGTACAAGTAGTACTACAGAGTACAAGTAGTATTACAGAGTACACGTAGTACTACAGAGTACAAGTAGTATTACAGAGTACAAGTAGTACTACAGAGTACAAGTAGTACTACAGAGTACATGTTTATACATTGGCTAGCAATGCAATCCGAACCATCCCAGCCAAGGCCTCTTCTATACTTCAATACGTACTCCACAAACTCTACAAGTTCTACGTTCTACAACTCTACAAGTTCTACGTTCTACAAATCTCTTTGGCTAACACTGCATAATACCTAACTATACTTCAAACTGTCGTCTAATACTAAAAGGTACACCAACAAAAACCTAGGCATCTGACCCGATCTTGATCACCGAAATGTACATGTCCTCTGGCTTGCAAATAGCACCTTGCACGCAGTCAATGGTGTTGATCTTCTCCATCACCTCCTGCTTGGAGAACGTGGTCAACTGCACTTTGGGGCAGGGAATGCGGTTCATGGGGTAGGTTCTGTCACAGAACACGGTTTTCATGCACTCCTCGGGGATGTCCACCAACTCGTTGAATCTGAAGCCGAAGCAAGGCTCACCGTTGTTGGCAAGCGTCTTCTGCTGCTCGGGAATCTCCTCGTCGGCGGCCTTCGTCTTAGCGGCTGCTTCCTCAGCTCTGACCTTGTCCTTGGCGGCGTCCACTTGGTCGGGGAAAACGAAGCGCTTTTCTGCGTTCTGGGAGTTGGAGAGGGAGTCGCTGGAGTCGACAGCGGGCATGGCCAAGACGGCGGAGGCAAGGAAGAGAAGGGTGGTGAATCTCATGGTGTAAATAGGAAAAGGGAAAAGGAAAATGGGAAATGGGAAATGGGAAAAGGGGGAATCAAGTGATTGAGAATGAAGAATGGTTTGTAGCAAAAGAGGAGACGAGACGGCTGCCCTTATATACCCAGGTCATCCGCAGCCAAAGCTGGCGCAGCCTCAACGGCCGGCTGCGCGGCCTGCATACTAGCGTGCGATATGCAAAGAAGAAAAACGGCCGAGACGAGCAAGACAATAGGCCAGGGGAAGCTGCAGAAAAACGCACGGGCATAGCCCCCGTGAACGGAACCTAAACTGCTCATTGCCCGGGGCACGTGCCCAGGAGCACGCGTGTTGCATTTAAGCGGCGGGAGGTGCAGCATGGGTCATGACGTGCAGATTTCTTTTTGCAGTGCGTGCAGAGTGCACATGAACAGGCACGGCAAGAGAGTTGGTATTAGGTTAGAGTGTTAGTGTTAGAGTGTTAGTGTTAGAGTGTTAGGGTGTTGGTGTTATGTTAGAGTGTTAGTGTTAGAGTGTTAGTGTTAGAGTGTTAGGGTGTTGGTGTTATGTTAGTGTAAGAGTGTTGGTGTTATGTTGGTGTAAGAGTGTACTTAGTGAAGGTGTAAGTGTTAGTGTTATGCTAGTGTGGAAGTAGTGAGTGTTAGTGCAAGTCATCGATGTTACATCAGAACTGCACGTCATCACGTGAGGTCCAGGCTCCAGCTGAATGACTGCTTGGCAATCGTCTATCGACAGTCCTTCCTATACCACATTGGACTGCTGCCCGTCGTCTACACCCCTGCAATGTACTTGACACCATTGTTATGCTCTATCAACTGCTGCCCTGCATGCATGTGTAGCAGGCAGCTCACATGTCGTCGTCCTCGCCGTCATCGGCATCGCCCATGTCCTCACCGTCCGACTCGGAGTCGTCGTCCATCTTGCCCGGGTCCACGCTCATCAACGTCTCCGTGGCCTGGCCCTGGTACTTTCTGGCAATCCTGGATGCCCCCCCTGCGCTCGAGGCCTTGGCACGGGCGGCCTGCTGGAGCTCTTGCAACTCCTTCTGGAACGACGCCCGCACAGACCGGTTGCTGAGGCAGTCCCACATCTTGAGCGAGCCGGCTGTTCCTCCGATCACCAAGTTTCCTGCCACCTCGTGGTCGCATGCAAACGACGTGGAAAGCACGTTGCCGACGTCAAAGTCACGCGACAACACCATGGTGGGCCCGCCCTTCCCGTCGGTGGGACACCGCCACAACTTGGTTACCTTCTCGTTCATGGCCGACGTCACAAGCATGCCGGGGATGTTCGGGTTGACGTCCAACGACGAGATGCTTCCGTCGTGGGCGTGGAGCGTCCACAATGGCTTGTCCTGCACCCTGACGTCGAAGCAGTACACGTTGCCGTTGTCTGTTCCGCAGTAGAAAATCTCCGGCTGCGCTCCCCAGCGGACGTTCTCCACCTCCTGGCCGGACCCCACGTAGTACGATTTGGTCATCTGCGTCTCATCCGACACCCGCACGTCGGAGATGGCACATGCCCCGTTGTAGCCTCCTGTCAACAAGATGCCTTCTTCCAGAGGATGCCACTGTGACGTACTGACGACTTTGCCCTCGTGGATTTTGTCAAACGATTTCACCACTGTGCCCGTGGACAAGTCCCAGAGCTTGACGGTAGAGTCTGCGGACGTAGAGGCCAACACATTGCGGTGGATTTTGTTGTGGGCCAACGACAACACGGCGTCGGTGTGGTGGGACAGCACGTGGCCCTTGGTCTTGGATTTGGACTTCTTCTTTTTCTTTGATAACGTCTGGAACGAGTTCTGCGATGGTGCCTCGCCCAAAATAAGGTCGGGAAAAGCCTTGTCGAGAGAGTCTAGGTCCCAGATCTCGATCTGTGGCTCGAATGTGGCAATGGCTGCAAAGTTGCCCACGTTATCCTGGGAGTTCTCCGCGCTGGGCTTGTAGTTGATCCACTCCACACACAACGGGAAGGAAGGAAGCATCAAGTCATGATGCACGTACAAGCTGGACTCTCTGAACATGCCATTGGCCACATCCGGGTCCAACTTGTCGCCTTCCTCCTCGGCACTCCCAGCAGGTGCGCCGGCTCCGTCGTCGTACACATAAACGTCCAAGTACAGCACGTCGTCCTCGGTTCGGGTGGCCAAGACCAAGTTATCCGTGGGGTAGATCTGCAATTCCTTCTTGTCCTCCTCCTCCTCCAATTTGGTTGGAAGCGTGAGGTATGCGTCTTCGCCATCTTCTCCTGCGTGGAACTGTGCTTCGTCCGACAAGCCCGGGAAAAACGCCACCTTTTCGCCTGTCTCGTCCTCGTCGTCGTCGTAGGTATCGAGGTTGTACTCCTTCAAATCGTCGTCGATGTCGTCGTGCGACTTGAGAGAGCCGTGATTCTTCTGAGCTTCGGCCAAGTCTTCTTTGGCGTCACTGAGTTCGAGTTTGGCCATCTGTGTAATTCGCTCCATCTCTGCATCGTCGAGCTCGTACTTCTCGGGGAACTCCGCGGCGAAGCCTCTGGGGACCCAGCAACTGGAAGAGATCATTTTGGGTTGAAGCTGATGGGACGAACTTCGCGATGGCTTAAAATCTTTCGGGCGCGCATATGCAGGAGACCACCCCAGGGCAGGCCATCCCAGAGCGGTCCACCCCGAAGCAGCCCACCCCAGAGCAGCCCACCCTAAAGCAGCCCACCCCAAAGCAGCCGTCATACCCCGAGGAGGTCGTCTAGGAAGCGATCGTCCGTGTGATGTGCATACGGCGCCAGCGCCTTTTCCAGCGTCTTCGCCAGCACCTTCTCCAGCGAGGCCCCACTCTGTGGGGACTTCGCCGCCGCCACGGGGCCGGCTTCCAACAGCTCAAGAAGGTCAAGTGGGTTGGCGGCCGAAGGCGTCTCTGCTGGCCCGTCTTGCGCCGTGTAGCCAAGCAAGTCGTCCAAGTCGTGGGCGGAGACCGGGTCTGCGTGCAGGACGTGCGATAGCTTCGAGTTCAACACGGACATTTGCCTGGCGTCGTCAGCGTTGAAGTTGTTGATCTCGAGGTATTTCGGCAGCTTGGGGGCGGCGTCGCCGAAGCGGCGCTTTATCTGGTCGTGGAAGCGGGCGTCGGTGGACTTTTTCGAACGCTCTTCGTGCTCCTCCATCTCGGCCGCACTGAGCACACGGGCCGGCAGCTGCACGGGTTTCTGCGCCAAGGCGCTGAGGCTCAGGCCGATCTTGAAGCCGTGCAAGTCGTCGGCGTTGTAGCGGTCGAGGTTGAGCGCCCGCTTGTCGGACGGCGTGTTGTAGTCGTGGTCCTTGACCGTGGAGCGGTAGTCCTGCATGCCGTACTCCTCTAGGAGGTTGTCGGAGAGCAGCAGTTTAAGGAGCGCCCGTGGCTTCTGCAGACCGAAGTCCGACACGATGAACTCGCCGAGCTTTGCTTCGAGATCGGCGATTTCAAGCTGGTCTGGCTCGGCTGGCACCGGCTCCTGCAGGGGCCGTGTGCCCAAGTAGATGCCGTCAACATCGCCTTCCTCGGGTTCCGGCGCCACCTCAAGCTGGCCACGGATGGTGGCCAAGATCTGCGTTTTGAGCTTCTTCTTCTCGTCCTCGGGGAGCTTGTCTTCGGAGATGTTTGGGTAGAAGTGGTTGAGGATCACGTCGTCGGTTTCGGTCCACTCGTCGTCGCCATGGTCGCCGCTGCGGATCTGCTGCAACCACAAGTTCTCGTCGGGGGCCGCCGACTTCTTGGCCGACCACTTGCGGCGGGGCTCCTCCTGGCGCTTCGGCTGGATGAGGTTATGTTTGCGTAGGTACTGGATCTTGGCCTTGTGGTCCCATTTGGATTTGTTGAGCACCATGGGTGGGACGGGGTGGAAAGTGGACGTGGGAAGTGGACGTGGGAAGTGGACGTAGGAACGCGGCGTGGAAGGTGTGGGCACAGATGGGTGTGGATCTATGGCGTATCAACAGTGTGATGAACAATTGCAAGCGCTATAAGGTGAGTGAGTGAGGCGCGGCTGACAGAGTACGCAGTGAAGGACTCCATGACACGCACCGCCATGGATGTGCTTAGAATTTAGCAAATCTACGGGTCATGGTTTTGTTCTGTAATACAAGTTTTCAAATGTGGTATGACACAGTGTTTGAAAGATGGTAGTGTAGTAGTGTAGTAGTGTGGTAGTGTAGTGTAGTAGTGTAGTAGTGTAGTGTATTAGTGTAGTAGTGTAGTGTAGTAGTGTAGTGTGGTAGTGTAGTGTAGTAGTGTAGTGTAGTGTAGTAGTGTAGTAGTGTAGTGTAGTAGTGTAGTAGTGTAGTGTATTAGTGTAGTAGTGTAGTGTAGTAGTGTAGTGTGGTAGTGTAGTGTAGTAGTGTAGTGTAGTGTAGTACAGTACACTACAGTATAGTAAATTTGAGTTGTATAAACCTTTTTCAATTATCCCAAGGATTTATAATGTTCATAGATACATCTTATACAAAAAAACCGCATTACTTCTCTTCTACTACCAGAAATCATACACCCCTCAACTACACCTTCTCTTTCCTCATCTTCTTTAGAATATGAACCTTATTTCTAATCTACACTTTGTAACTTTCTTGTGTAAGTTCATGTTTCGGCCTTTAAGTTAACAGGCTGACAAATATAGCATAGTCTAAAGTTCTGTTCTGATTTTACAAGTTTGTAGGAGCCTATTAAACCAACAAATATGTAGATGGATCATAGGTGTATTCGAGCGATGTGTTTCTGCGGGATCTTGGTCCCAAAAAGGTGAAGTGTTGTCAGCTAATTTATTGACTGTGCTGATTGGAGCATTAACAATAATCTAGTGACAAAGAGCTGGATTTTTATGACTTCATACAGGCCACTTGGTTGATGTGTTACAGATGTATGGTGAGAATAATCATTTTAGTGTAGTGTAGTGTAGTGTAGTGTATGTCTATAAATTTTCAAAACTGGAACTCAATACAGGCCTTGGTTTTCAAATGCTTTAGCTGCTTTGTCTATCATTGTTGCAAAAATAGAAAGGGGTCTTTCAGGACTATTTTAGGTCAACTAATTCGAAGTAGAATTCTGCGTAAATGGCCTTTCAACGTTAAACAAAAAAGGTACTGGATACTTGTCTAAATAAAATAAACACTTCCAATGAACGGAGCAGCTTCGTAAATATAGACAAAATACAGAAGATAAATGACCTTTTCCGTCTTCTAATGGCCAAACCTGCTTGCGCAATTCTCCGGCATATACTGCAACCTATCTAAGTAGTCTAGCTAAACCTTCTTGGTCTAGTATTTATAAATTCGCTATTTTAAACTTCAATACTAAGATCGTCCCTGATATTACAAAGGCATAGCGCACTATAGAATACATTGTTCAAGGGCCTATTTGTAGTGGCACTGCTAACCCAAAAATCATGGGTGGCTCTGAATGTGCGTTTCCAAACTGGTCTAGTTTAATTGTTCACGGCTTGTCCTGTGTAGCAGCTACTTCCTTGGTAAATACAGGCTATTTTCTTCCAATACATCAATCTCTTTCTTGACGAGGCACAGTCCCGTAATGCTTTTTCGCAGCCGCACTGCTTGCAACATGTCTCGCGTTAATAGGCCGGGCCTTCCCGACCGCCAGAATTGCCCCATTATTCTTCTCCTTTTTTTGATTTTCCTGAGCGCTCTGTACGGTCTGTCTGGCTGGGAAGTACGTTTCACCCTCCACTGGTTTATCCACTCTGATTGCCTGGCATTGTCCCAGGCTGAAGCTCGGTCAGTGACATCTTCAGCTATACTTTCCTTCTTTCATGATGAGTGGACTTAGGTATGCCATGTATTAGTTTGCTCGAATATGTTTGTCAAAGATCGACGAGCCAAACACTTTCTCACACCAGAAGGTGTATCTTCCAGTGAGTTGGATTTCTACCAAAAAATACCTCTGTTGACTACAAAGATAAAGTTGTAGTAGCTACCTATAGTATTTGTGTATAGTACTTGTCACATTAAGTATTTCTGCTGTGTTGATACAGTATTACCTACGGTACGAATCTTGTCTACTCATGTATAGTAGTGTAGACGTAGTGTAGCAATGCGATAGCACGCAACCGTCTTCTGTTTTTCAAACCATCTTGTCTTCACCTATTGGTCAAGTGGATTGTGTAGTACTACTCACTACCTAAGCCTGTCGTTTCATGTAGCACCATCTAGTGCTACCAAGTCTGCGTAAGTGTACTAGTAGAGGAAAGAACTAGTTTCCGTGTTATCAGTGGCAAGGCATTACCGCCTGGTCTTCTAGTCGGTGGCCGGTCTGATAGTACTACTGTTGAGTTAGTCAGTGGAAGACTTGCATGTGTAATCCGATGCTTGAGCTCTGAAGATACTTGGTGTTTGAAGCCCCTGGCGATACTTATCCGGCTTGCCTTTGTGATATCATGATTTGAGTCATGTTGCCTAGTATCGTTCAGCTTATACCACCTACTATTGGTAGTTCCAGCTTATATCACCTACTATCTTGGTAGTTCGTTTTTCCAGCTTACACTACATACTATGCGTTTTATGGAGTCTAACATTTAGCTCATACTCTTCTCGGGTGTACAGTGACCAACGTTCTTACATTGACTTGTTGTCTTCCAGAGTCTAGCACCATACTGCTACCCATACTTTAGTCATTGTCGAGTTCTATCATTCTGCTATAGTTCATAGTTACCCTGAATATATCTTTAACATGTAAATCCTTTAGTCATTGTCTACTTCAAGTTCCATGGGTTTTGTCTAGTAGTACTGTCCTGTACACGTTATTGCCTAGTATATCTAGCACTGTAAGATTTGTCCACTATAGTGTACTACATAGTGGCTAGTATCTGCCATACTTCAAAGTGTCCCCTACAGGATTTCTAAGACCCTTGTTGTCTAGTGTCTACAGTAGGTTTCACGCCAGTCAATAAAAAAGACGGTTTTCTGTTTAGGCACCAACCTCTAGACCTCTCACCAAACACAAGAATGAATATATTCAACCCACAGTCCGCCGCACACAGGTCTAGGCGGGCCTTCTGGCACCTTCAAAATACAACACCCAGCAATCTGCTGTCGTATGTGAATTCTGTGTGCTGTCCGTTGAGATGGGTCCTGACCAATAGATCTGAAGATCTGAATTTGAATGGTCAACTCTCAGTTCTCCCAAGTTGTTTCAGCGAATCAATATTTAATCCCATAACTAGATAAAATCATTGCAATACCAGCAATGGTCATCGATCAGGTTTTTGAAAGATTGTACTAATCCGAACGCTTCTCATCCATGATAAAAGCTAAGTGACTTGAATGGCCCTCACAAGTAGTCTTTCAATGAGCCAGAGGTGTGGCCTTTAAGTCTACTGATTCTGCTACACTACTTCCCTTAGTATCTTGCTCACTCGTCACCTCGCCCTCACTCAAGTGAGATGTACTTCCATTTCCTTCTGCTGTCTCACTCTCAAAGCTCTCCAGTGTCTTCAGGGTCAGATTATCGCTCTAAGTTTGTAGTGGGACAGGAAAAATAGAGTTTGCACGGTAGAAATTATCAATAGAATAAGCTGTACTCAGCAATTTTAAGGCTTTTCTTCTACCTATTCAGTCGTGCCTCAGAAAACTGTCCGTACTCACTTCAAGGTGAGTTCTGATAATGTACTAATTTTGTCAATGGTAACAATACTAACACAATACTAACACAATACTAACACAATACTAACACAATACTAACACAATACTAACACAATACTAACACAATACTAACACAATACTAAACAATTATAACACAATACTATCAACTCTATAATACAGTGTTTTCCCAAATTATTCCAATCAGCGCGGCAGTAAGATTCACACCACACTAGCGAAATTATTCAGGCCGAATGACGTACACCAATTTTCATTAAACTTCAATATTCTGAAGTCATAAATTTGGACCATCACTTCTTATATACTACATGTTAAAGCCTTGCAACTACAATTAAGGGTCAGAACCGACATAAGTCAACTGGTTTCCTTATTATCCGGTACACAACAACTTGATTCTTGGTCTGAATACTTTAGCTACTGTGATTTGAATCATCCTGCCGCGCTGATAGGAATAATTTTGAAAAACCCTGTACTATAACACGATCAACTTTATCAACTCTATCACTTTACTCCAACCACCTCATGTCGTTCTCTATACACTGGAGCACGGCTCATCAGCCGCTACTGCCACCAGTGCCCTATACCTTCGCAATCTACCTACTCTTTCTACAAATCTCCAATTCACGAAGAACCCTACTCAAAACCAGAGTCAGCAGCTTTTGCACCTACTCTCATTAATAAATGCTGCAGGACTGCATTTGGCACTTCAACACTAGTTTATGAAGCAGATCACCCGCATTCCTAGTATTGGAATTAATTACTGTACGCCAGGCAGGGAATGACATACTGCTCAATTTGTTTATAGGGTGTTCAGTTGATGGGATCTTATCCGGTTTATACCATGTGTCTGTTGTTCGTATGTAGTTACTGTAAAGACTGTCTACAGCTAGTGTGAAGTACTGTCTACTACTCTAGTACTCTCTACACCTAATATGTAGTACTGTCTACTACTTTAGTGCTCTCTACACCTAATATGTAGTACTGTCTACTACTCTAGTACTCTCTACACCTCATATGTAGTACTCTCTGCTACTCAGTACTCTACTACTCAGTACTCTACTACTCAATACTCTACTACTCTGTACTCTGTACTCTACTACTCAGTACTTTACTACTCACTACTCTCTACTACTTTGTCTACGCCAGCATTATCCACTACTCTAGTACTGTCTGTCTCCCATGCTCATCCTGCTACCGCACCTCCAGGCACTTCAGTGCGCGAGCGCGAACTCGGCTATCCACCACACCATGCCTCCCAAATCCATCGAAGACCTCTTGAAGCTCATCTCCATGGGCGAGGCGCTCAGCGAGTCGCAGGAGAAGCAGATGGAAGACTACAAGTTCTGGAAGACGCAGCCCGTGCCCGCACTCAACGAGGTGGTGGAGTCCGAGGGCCCCATCGACAGCTCCAAGACGCCCGCCGACGTGCCCAGCGAGCCGTTGCCCTTGTTGGGCGACTTCGAGTGGTCCACCATCGACATCAACTCGTCGGACCAGCTCGACGAGGTGTACACGCTCTTGTACGAGAACTACGTGGAGGACCAGGACGCCACGTTCCGCTTCAAGTACTCGCACGAGTTCTTCAAGTGGGCATTGAAGCCGCCCGGCTGGCGCCAGGACTGGCACGTGGGCGTGCGTGTCAAGGCGCTGAAGAAGTTGGTGGCGTTCATCGCCGCCGTACCCGTGCAGTTGAAGATGACCAAGTCGGGCAACAGGATCCCGTCGGTGGAGATCAACTTCTTGTGCATCCACAAAAAGTTGCGCAGCAAGCGCTTGGCGCCGGTGTTGATCAAGGAGATCACCCGCCGCGTCAACAAGCAGGACATCTGGCAGGCCTTGTACACCGCCGGCGTGGTGTTGCCCTCGCCGCTCTCCTCCTGCAGGTACACCCACCGGCCGTTGAACTGGTCCAAGCTCTACGACGTGGGCTTCTCCCACTTGCCCGCCAACCAGACCAAGGCGGGCATGGTGGCGCACTACGCGTTGCCCAACGCCACACGCACGCCGGGCCTCCGGCCCATGGAGCGCCGGGACTTGGACGCGGTGTTCGACTTGTTGCACGACTACCAGGAGAAGTTTGACATGGTGCAGGTGTTTGAGAAGCACGAGTTGGAGCACTGGCTCTTGGACCCGGCCAACCCCTCGGACAACCGCGTCATCAAGACCTACGTGGTGGAGCGCGACGACGGCTCCATCCTGGACTTCTTCTCCTACTACTTGCTTCCGTTCACCGTGTTGGGGAACAAGTCCCACAGCGAGTTGGGCATTGCCTACTTGTTCTACTATGCCACGGACAGCTACAAGGAGGACAAGGCCACCTACAAGAAGCGCTTGAACGCGTTGGTGACCGATGCGCTCATCACCTCCAAGCAGTACAACGTGGACGTGTTCAACGCCTTGACCTGCCAGGACAACCCTCTCTTCATCAAGGACGCCAAGTTTGGCAGCGGTGACGGCATTCTCAACTACTACTTGTTCAACTACAAGGCCAAGAAGATCCACGGAGGCATTGACGAGGCCAAGAATGTGAGTGACGAGGGCAGTGGTCTCGGCGTGGTGTTGTTCTAGCGCACGAACAAGCCAAGCCGTAGCCAGGACGTGTTCCTGGCGTGAAGCAGACGGTTTGCAAGTGACAGGTGCTCCTTCTTATCCTGCTGCGTATTCTTTTGCGTTGTTTTCGTCGCTACCACTTATTAATAAACACGTTTCAAGCTCCTGTTCGTCGCTATTAATAAACACGTTTCAAGCTCCTGTTCGTCGCTATTAATAAACACGTTTCAAGCTCCTGTTCGTCGCTATTAATAAACACGTTTCAAGCTCCTGTTCGTCGCTATTAATAAACACGTTTCAAGCTCCTGTTCGTCGCTATTAATAAACACGTTTCAAGCTCCTGTTCGTCGCTATTAATAAACACGTTTCAAGCTCCTGTTCGTCGCTATTAATAAACACGTTTCAAGCTCCTGTTCGTCGCTATTAATAAACACGTTTCAAGCTCCTGTTCGTCGCTATTAATAAACACGTTTCAAGCTCCTGTTCGTCGCTATTAATAAACACGTTTCAAGCTCCTGTTCGTCGCTATTAATAAACACGTTTCAAGCTCCTGTTCGTCGCTATTAATAAACACGTTTCAAGCTCCTGTTCGTCGCTATTAATAAACACGTTTCAAGCTCCTGTTCGTCGCTATTAATAAACACGTTTCAAGCTCCTGTTCGTCGCTATTAATAAACACGTTTCAAGCTCCTGTTCGTCGCTATTAATAAACACGTTTCAAGCTCCTGTTCGTCGCTATTAATAAACACGTTTCAAGCTCCTGTCGCTGCCTCTTATCTAAGAACACCTACTATCGCCTTGTATGCAGTCCTCCACATACACCACCCCAGCGAGAATGCGAGTCCCCCCGCAGCATCTCAAGCGCCAATCCAATGAGCGACAAAGCAGCGGCAGGAGAGCGGGATGCACGTGCCTTGCTGCTCTTCGAGAAAGCGACGGAAAAAGAGCACCACGGCCTCATGTCTGACGCCGTCAACCTCTACCGGGAAGCGTTCAAGCTCAACGAACTGGTCGACTTGATGTACCGCTCACAGAGGGTGCCCGAAAAGATCGAGAGTCTCCGTGTACAAAACGGCAAGAATGCCGCCCGGAAAGTGGATGAGCTGCTTCTCAAGGCCATCAATGTGGATGCCCTCTTGCAGTCTTTCGAGGACGCAGACGCCTTGCCGCCTGGCGCGGACGACGGCGACGGCAACCGCCTCGAAGAGCTCAGTATTCGGTTTGCAGGGATGTTGGCGCAGGAGCCCGCAATTGAGCCTGTGTCTCCTCTAATACGGCTCCCCAAGGAAGTTTGGATACGCATCGTGAAGACATTGGTGGTGGAGGACCCCGAGGCTTGGTTCCGCTTTGGCATCACGTGCAAGAAACACGCCTACTTGTCGTTTGCCAGCTCGGAGGTGTGGCGCCATATGTGCTACTTGATCTACCCCAGGCAGATCTACGAGGAGAATGTGGGCTACGCAGGTCCCGACAAGCCCGTGCCGCTGGATCCTGAGCACGCGTTGGCGCAATACGGCAACAGCTGGAAGCGGATGATCCACGAGCGGCCGTTTGTCAAGACCCACGGCTGCTACATCAGCGTGGTCAACTACTACAGCGAGGGCGGCCGTGCCGAGCTTTCATCCAGCTTGAACAACCCCGTGCGGCTGGTCACCTACTACCGCTACTTGCGTTTCTACCCAGGCGGCGAGTGTGTGGCGGCGCTCACACGGCTCGAGCCGCACAAGGTGGTGCCACAGCTCCTGAGGGAGAACAAGCTCCGGCGGCTCGTGGCCAACTTCGAGCTGCGGGACCTCAGCCGCGTCGACCCGCTGGACGAGCCCCACCGGATCCACCGCGGCACCTGGACGGTGTCGACAGACGCCCGGGTGCATGTGACATTACATGAAGGGTCAGTGCCGTACTACACGTTCCACTACAACTTCAAGATCAAGGACTTGGGTGCGATTCTGAAGCACTGCAAGCTCCGCTGGCAGAACTTCTATGCTGTGTGGAAGAAGAGTCCGGGGTTTGAGGAACGCGAGGGCGAGGTGGTTGACTTTTCGTTGAAGAACGAGAAGGACTTTAAATTTTCGCGTGTCAGGTCGTACACGGAATGGAATTGAGGCAGTTGATGCATGGGTGCAAGGTCTGCTTGAGTCAGCTTGCAGTCAGCTTGCAGTCAGCTTGCAGTCAGCTTGCAGTCAGCTTGCAGTCAGCTTGCAGTCACTCTGAAATAGCCAACTGCCAATCACTGATCCCAATCACTGCCTCAATGCTGCCAATGCTTCGACTCTTCCAAAGAGCCACCGAAAACAGACGTTCACCAATTGTGCAAAATCCATTGACAACCGCAGCTTCTCCAGAGCCGTTGTTTACCAGGCCACCTCTGCTCCTGCACTCAAAGCGCAGATCTATCCATTTGAAATGGATTGTGCCGGTTCTTGAAATCATTGTGCCGGTTTCTTAAATCATTGTGCCGGTTTCTTAAATCATTGTGCCGGTCCTCCATATCACTCGACAGACTCGGCTCTCAAATCATTCAGCGACTGGCTGAGTGCCAGTCTTACAGACGGAGCATACCTTTGCGACACCCTGCGTCCCAGCCCAGACATACCGTGATCAGCCACAGCGGGAGGAAACTCAATTGAGTCCACTGCACCCACGGGCCCACAGCACCCAAACTCAGCTGCCCCCATAGTTTATAGAAGACACCCTAGAGCCAACTGGTCCGGGCGTGCGCGCACCAGCGCACAGCGCGCCTGCACACGAGCGCAGCTGAAAATTTTGCCAAACCACCTTTTCCACCCGCTAGCGACCCCATACTGAGTATCCCCCAAAACTCTCATCCCACCATGTCGAGATTTTTTGCCTCAGGATACAACTCGGAGTCTTCATCCTCCGAGGAAGACTTGTTGAGCACGGAGGAGGAATTGATGTCCTCTTCCGAAGAGTTTTCCACCGACAGTGAGTTCGACAATGACGATCTGGACTCCGAAGACGACTCCGACTCCGACTACAGCGGCGTCGGGCCCTCTTACTTCTTGAAAAAAGACTTCTTGAAGGGCGCAAACAACCTGGATTCCGACAGCGAGGATGAGGGCCGCAAGGTAGTCAAGTCCGCCAAGGAGAAGCTTTTGGACGACATCCGCGAGTCCGTGGACGCGATTTTCAACTCCAAGAACGTGGAGAACTGGAGCGGCGTGGTCACGGAGTTCGACCGTTTGGGCAAGCTGTTGGTGAGAGTCAACCAGCAGAAAATCGGCATCCCCAACTTCTACTACAAGTTGTTGGCGCAGTTGGACGACACCATCCACGGCGCGTCGAGCGACAAGGAGAAGAAGAAGTTGCCCGCCGACCAGAGCAGAGCATTGAACACGTTGAAGCAGAGGGTCAAGAAACAGACCAAGGAGTTCAGGCCCTACATGGACCTCTACAAGGAGAACCCTGAGGCCTTCGATTCCGAGGAACCAGTGCAGATTGCCTCGCAGGCCAAGAAAGACAGCAAGGAGGCTGTGGTGGGTACCGTTTCCGGAACGGCTCGTGTCATGAGCCCCGTGTTCACCACCTTGAGGAACATTGCCGAGACCAGAGGTAAGAAGAACATCGACAAGCTCGAGCAGGTGTCCATCTTGGAGAACTTGTTGGCCAAGACCAAGGAGTCCGGCTCCGTGTTCGAGCTCATTTGCGTCTACCAAATGTTGCTTTCGGTGAGGTTCGACGCCGGCTCCAACCTGGCCTTCATGTCCATCAAGTTGTGGAAGAGCAACGAGGCAGACACCGCCGACTTCTTGGCGCTCTTGGAAAAGAACTTTGCGTCGTACCAGGTCTCCGAGACCGGCGCCCCTACAGACGACATCGACGTGGAACCCGTTGCCAACGCCAGCGGAGTCAAGGTGGTGCAGGGCTCCATTTCCTCTGTGTTGGAACGGTTGGACGATGAGTTTGCCAAATACTTGCAGAACACCGACCCCCACTCCACGGAATACATTGAGCGCTTGAAGGGCGAGTCCGACCTCTACAACTTGATTGTGCGTGCCCAGGTGTACGTGCAATCTGTCTCTGGTGACACCGAGCACTTGGCCAGAATTGTCTTGAGAAGATTGGACCATATCTACTTCAAGCCGGCACAGTTGATCGAGATCGTGGAGAAGGCTGCTTGGGAAAACGTGTGGAGCGGGTCCGGGCTTGAGAAGTCCGAGTTGATCACCAAGGGTGCCGAGCCCCAGAAGGTCATCTCCACCTTGCGTGATTTCTTGTACAAGCAGGATGCCTCCATCTACAAGACCACTGCGTTATTATCCTACACATACTACCTTGCGGTGAACAACAAGTACGCCGAGGCCAGAGAGATCTTTTTGGGCTCACACCTATACAGCCATATCCACCAGCTCGATTCCTCCGTCCAGGTGTTGTACAACAGGGCGTTGGTGCAGTTGGGTTTGGGAGCTTTCAAGAGCGGCGAGATCGAGGAGTCCCACCAGATTTTGAACGAAATCGTCAACTCGCAGCGGGTCAAGGAGTTGTTGGGCCAAGGCTTCGTCAACAAGTACCCCAGCCAGGTCACTGCTGCCGAGAAGCAGAAGTTGTACCCATTCCACATGCACATCAACTTGGAGTTGTTGGACTGCGTGTTCATGACCGCCTCCATGTTGATTGAGATTCCTGCATTGGCAGCGGCCTCCAACCTGGCCAAAGACTCGAAACGCAAATCCAATATCAAGTCTTTCAAGAGCAAATTGGAGTTCCATGACAGACAGTACTTCACGGGACCTCCCGAGAGCATCAAAGACCACTTGATCTACGCTTCTAAGTACTTGCAGAGAGGAAACTGGTCCAAGTCATACGAGTTGTTGTCATCCATAAAGATCTGGAAGTTGGTGCCCGACACCAATGCGTTATTGCTGATGTTGAAATACCAGTTGCAGATGGAGGGTTTGAGGACGTACATCTTCACCTACCAGTCGATTTTCACCAAGTTGTCTGTGGAGAGGTTGGCCACCATGTTCCAGCTCGAACAGACTGCTGTCGCCAGCATCATTGAGAAAATGCTCGATGGCGGCGAGTTCCAGGGATCCTTGACCAACAACTTCATCAACTTCACCACTGATGCTCCACAAAGAAGCAGATTGCAAGAGTTGGCGATCGTGATGAACGAGAAGGTGGGTATGTTGAACGAGAAGAATGAGCAGACCTCATCCAATGGGCACTTCAGAAAGCAGATGATGCAGCAGCAGCAGCAGCAGCAGAAGGAGCAGAAGGAGCAGAAGGAGATCTTACAGGAGGAAAACAGCAAGTTTAGATATGCCAATATCAACACCAACAACGATGAGTTTCAAGTGACTGCTTGAGTTGAGTTCAGGCTGAAGTTTATAGCATGAGAGACGGCCATGTCTCGAATCCAATGTTTAATAGAACCGATGTAGGTGCTATTACATGAATAGGTTGAAAGGCAATGGAAACACAGGAGAAGACCTGTAGAAACGAGTAGGAAGTGGAGGAGGATGAAAGTCCCCTCGAGTCGCCAGGAGCCTGGATCAGCCAAAAACCGACCATATGGGCGACTGTAGTCACGTGATGTGATGTTCAAGCCAACGCCTGCTGCCAAGCACCCAGTCCTCTGAAGATCTGTGGGAGCTTCCTGGCTCAAACGCAAGTATTCCAGTCGTTGAGTCCAGTCGTTGAGTCCAGTCGTTGAGTCAAGTCCCGCTTGGGTCAGGTTGACCTTCAGTCTACCTCGAAAACTCCAGATCCAGTAGGTGGAACAAGCTGTAATGAGCCAGCTACCTGTCGGCAACTCGTCACAGTCTGCAATTGCCGAACGGTGGCCAGGCGGCACGGACGACCATACTGCCTGCAAGGTATTCCTGTACTGCACATAGTCCCAGACAGTGCATACGTCTGGAAGTACAGCGATCTCCTCCAGAGCTCTCCAGCGGCGTGTCGGAGGTTTTGGCAGGGGGAAAGCTGTTGAAGACACTTCTGTTAGGTGTACAGGGTGGTGCGTTAGTGAGGTGGCAGACGGATGTGTGACATGCTTGTAGAGAATGTGGGGAATGGAAGAAGAAATAGAAGAAAGATTCGAGATGTAGAATTCAAGAATGAGAGTAGAATGAGAATATGAGAATATGAATATTGTCAATTTCGTCCTGAATCTTCATCCAATTTTTTAAAAAAAAACATGTAAACTCCATCAACCTTGAATTTGCGTTGTCAAAACCTTTTTCAGCCATATAGATAACATACTTTGCAATGGCGTAACAATACGACTTTCTTGTTCTTGCTTTGAGTCGGAAACTTACAAGTTCTACCCAGGGTGGGTAAAATAAAATTGACATGATCAAAAAGCAACTTTTCATTCTCATCCATAAGTCCTCTTAGAGTGATATTCGCATGGGGTTTCTTCTTGTTCAACTTACCAAAGATCTCCTTGTAGATGGGTATCTTAATGAATTGACTGCCTTGGGTGTTTCTTGACGTTCCAGAGGAAGTTGCATGAATTCTTGGGGAGGTGAAACACTCTCATCGGCACTGTGTTCATTTATAGAGCACCGGGTTGTATCATTTGCATTGTGTAGAATTCGGAAACAGCCAGCTTGCGAAGTATCTTTCTGGTTTAATGAATGAGACTGGGCAGGAATTGGGTCTTGGATTTTTGAAAAGACTGCTCTCAAATCACCTTCTTAGCCTGCGATATAGACTCGTCACTCTTTTTATAGTCATCTATAACCAGATTGTTGGGATCTGTATTATCTGGACTTGGACTCGAACTCGAGAGCTAACACTATAGTCCAGTAATAGTCCAACAAGTTCATTGTACGCCTTTTCACCTCTTCCTATTTGGAATCCTGCTTTGCTCTTTGTTGTTCCGATTCCGGCGCATTCACTGCTTGCTGATCATTATCTGATCCTAGAATTTTTACTGTCAAACTTCAATTAAAGGCTCTTAGTCCATCCCTTTTTTCATGGTCGCTAAAAGTACCATCATTTGAAATCTTCAACGTTTTGCTTGTTTGGTTACTTGCTGGTCGCTATTCTTATACATTTAGTTCTTGGGGACATTATTCCTTACCGTTGAATTCGGGTGAGTTGAAGTAAGGTGTTAAACGCCATGTCACGAGTAAGGTATGGATGAGTCCAGGTTGGTTATGGTGACTAGACGATGTCATTGGCTTTCGTAGGCTCGAAGATGCCTGGTAGTCTCTACCCATGGTAGGTAGCAAGAATGCAAGAAATACAAGATGTATGAAGTATAAGAATATAAGAATCAGAGCATGTAGAAATTAGAGAATTAGAGCAATTAGAGAATTAGAGCAATTAGAAATTAGAGCAATTAGAGAATCAGAGCAATTAACAGAGTTAGAAGAATTAGAAAATCTGCACATGCCGTTACCAGATACAACTCGCCGGAACGCACCATGAACTTGCTTGTTTTGTTGAACACATTACAGAGATAACATATCCACCACAACTATTACACCAATCAAGTACACTACTGTAGTAAACAGCTACCTAGTATTACTCTACTGTACTGTACTGCTACACTGTATTACTCTACTGTACTGCTACTAATGTACTACCAGACGACATCTGTTCATCACTATACAGTGCTACTCCAACGCTAATGCATTCTCTCCCTCTATAATCCACTTACTACACTCCCTCTACTACCCGCAAAAATTAATCATGTAACTAGCAGTCTTTCGCAACCATCTGCGTTTTTTTCGCAGAATACACTCTTGCTGCAAATGCCATTATACCTCTATTCTTTAGAAGCTCCACGGCAACCTAAAAAATTAAAGTAAAGTAATTGTTTACTAACGCATTAATTTTCTCGATACTGTGTCGGAAGAGCCAGCCCGCTCCCGTTTCTTTGCCATTTAATAGACCACGGTCTACAGGCAACTTGTGGTGTACGGGTGTACCGCACCTCATCACGCTGCCATCGCATCGGCCACCAGCCTTCTCTCAGCACACAATAGGCACTCAGCACACAATAGGCACTCAGCACACAATGGACAAGAAGCCGCTCAAAGCTAGCTCCCTCTGCGAGCTCTGCCACGGCCGCAAGGCAGTCGTCAAGCGCCCCAAAAACCTCCAGAAAGTGTGCAAGGAGTGTTTCTACGTCGTGTTCGAGACCGAGATCCACAACACTATCGTGTCCGCCGGGCTCTTCCGCCCCGGCGACCGTGTGGCCATCGGCGCCTCCGGTGGAAAGGACTCCACGGTGCTAGCATCGGTTCTCAAGACCCTCAACGAGCGCTACAACTACGGCGTGGAGCTTGTGCTCCTCTCCATCGACGAGGGCATCAAAGGCTACCGCGACGACTCCTTGGCCACAGTCAAGCGCAACCAGCAGCAGTACAACATGGACTTGGAGATCGTGCTGTACAAGGACCTCTACAACTGGCTGATGGACGAGATCGTGTCGTGTGCAGGCATCCGGAGCAGCTGCACCTACTGTGGAGTGTTGCGCAGGCAGGCACTCGACCGGGGTGCCGCCAAGTTGGGCATCAACCACGTGGTGACGGGCCACAATGCAGACGACATGGCCGAGACCGTGCTCATGAACATCTTGCGAGGCGACACCGCCCGCTTGGAGAGCCTGACGGCGATCCTCACGCAGAGTGCAGGTCTGCCCATCAAAAGGTCCAAGCCGTTCAAGTACTCGTACCAGAAGGAGATCGTGCTCTACGCACACTACAAGAAGCTCGACTACTTCTCCACCGAGTGCACGTATGCGCCGGAGGCATTTCGGGGCACGGCGCGGGAGCTCCTCAAGGGCCTTGGCGCCATCCGGCCGTCGTGCATCATGGACATTATCTATTCAGGCGAGCATCTCGTTTTGGCGCGCAAGAAGAAGGTCACCAAGAAGTACAAGAGGAATGTGAAAAACCTGGAGCAGGAGATTCTAGCCGACGGATCTGTGTCGTTGCAGAAGGACGGCAACACCTGCGAGAAGTGTGGCTACATCACGTCCAACAAGGTGTGCAAGGCATGCTTGCTTCTAGCGGGTCTTGAGATGAACAGGGCCAAGGTGGCTCTAGAGGGCAGTGGCGACGGAGCGGCCAAGTTGGGCAAAACCCTAGAGCAGCTCAGCTTTTGAGACTGCCAGGTGAGCCAAGATGGCTAACCTAGGGCAACCAGCTCAACCAGCGGAACTGGCTCCATACCGGTTCTCAACCCACCGGCCCACCGGCCCACCGGCCACCGACTTCCCACCGGCTACTCGCCCCTCCTGTACACATGGCTGGCTCCAGCCTGGTGGCTGGGAAACACCAAGGTCTCTGCAATCACCGTGTTCTCCCTCCTCGACACACCAAACACAATGATCTCGGCAATGTCCGACGCAGTCAATGGCGTGGTGCCCTCATAGACCTTCTTGGCGGCCGCGTCGTCTCCATGGAAGCGCACCAAGCTGAACTCGGTCTCCACCGCACCCGGGTCCACCTCCAACACCCGGATTCGTGTGCTGATCAACTCCTTCCGCAAGGAGTGGGTGAAGAAGTTGACGGCGGCCTTGGACGCACAGTACACACTCCCCCCGGGGTACGCCTCGCGTCCGGCAATGGACCCGATGTTGACGATGTCGCCGCTGTTCTTGGCCTTGAAAATGGGCAATGCTGCCTGCGTCATGTTTATCAACCCCATGACGTTTGTTTGCATCATCCCCTGGAGGTCTGCGTCCGTGACCTCGCCGACGGTTTCCTTGCCTAGCGCTTTGCCGGCGTTGTTGATCAACACATCGATATCGGAAAATTCCCGGGGTAAATTGCTGAAGAACGGCTTGATGGATGCAGCATCCGACACGTCGAGTTTGGCCGTGTGCACCTGGATCGGCTCATAAGCTTTGGTCAACTCGGCAGCCAAATCGGTCAACTTGGCCTCGCGCCGGGCGGTCAAGATCAACTTAATGTTGCCTTTTGCAGCGGCAGCAAACTCATGCGCAGTGGCGGCGCCGATACCCGAAGATGCGCCTGTGATGAGGATGATTTTGTTGGCGAGTCTCTCTGCTGCTTTGGTTCCAAAAGACATGGTGGTAGGATGAGTGTCGAAGCTTGCTACACCGCGGGGTAGATGTGCGCGCAGGAACGCCGGATCTGAGAGTTACACCCGTACACCAACCATATATAGCTGCAAGTCATACCTCTCTGGCGGGGCTGGGAAGGTGTGGCGTGGCCAAGGCCAGTGCTGATATCATTTTCTACTAAGCGTTCTCTCGAATGCATACACTTACATGTATCCAACATCGTGTATTGATAACTTCTACGGTGATCAGGCCCTCGAGGCGGTGGTGCCAGTAGCAGTATGCAGAACATATCTGAATCTCTTCATCGTTGGTGTAATGTAGCCGGGCCTGCCCCACAACACGATCTTACACGAAACAAGAACGGAGTTATATCATTAGATGTAAAATGCGCCTGACGAATATTGGAAAGGCGAGCTATGCCCCCCGTACTCAGAGTTCATAGAAGTGTTGGAACTATTGCGCGAGCTCGTCATGGACTCGAAAGGCGAAGACACCACCGAATGGGAGTTGTTCTGGGCGCCATTGAAGCAATACTTTTGGAGCAAGTCCGCGTAGGACATGGCCCCGATTTCCGAGGGTTTCAAGTCCTCGGCAGGCTTTGCCACGTAGTTTTTGGTTTCCGTGCTGCTGAACTGGTTCAACGCAGCATCAGAGACGCTCATAGGCACCGGGCTGGTCTCGCTCGCTGGGGACTTTTTGTCCGTGCCCTTGTTGCCGAGTGGCGAAACGGGATCCACCGCCTTGCTCTTGTAAGACTTGGAGTATCTTGGCCTTAATGTTTGCAAAGAGGTGCTTCGGTTAGAAAGGGGTCTTTGTTCGGGTTGCAACGAGCTGGCACGCAGCAAGCTGGGTCTCATCAGGCGGGGCGGCGTGGCGGTGGATTCCTTCACCGAGTTGAGTTTGTTGACAAGCTCCTCAAAGTCCGCATTGGTGGAAGTGACAGGCCCGCCTGCAGGTTCTGGTCTTGGGGATCTGTTATCCTGTTCCAAATGGAATGAAGCTGTCTGAGAAAACGTGGGCGGTTTATAAGAAAAGGTGTCTTTGGATCCTGCCTTTAAGGCGATTTTATCTCTGGAGCTGGCCTTGGGCTTCGACACAGCGGAGAGCGAAAAGTGGTAGTTGCCTCCGTTGTTGTTATCCCAGTATGTGGTGTTGTTGACAGTGTACTTTATGCAGAATTGAGGGGTGATGGCCGATGGCAAGTGTGTAAGGGGAATGGAGAATTTGAACTGATCGAAGTTGGCGGAAGCAAACAGACTCACGTAGGTTGCGTTGTTGAAGATCAACTGGCTTTTCCAGTCGTTGAAGGTCAACTTCAAGGAGAGAACTTTCTCGAATGCAAGATTCTGGCACATGACTATGAGAACGAGAGACTTCTTGTCCGCGGAAAGCACGGCTTTTTGAAGGTACACTGGGCAGGACTTCTTGTCGTAGATATTTTTGGGGGCCACGAAGTTGGAGTGATTGATTCTGTACAGCATCTCATGGGAGATTTCGTCATCGGAGTCGGAGTCAGAATCGGACAACATCAAGTCGCCGAAGGACCGCGGGATAGAGAAGTAGTCGTTGACGTAGCTGAATGACGAGTTGGGCGAGCCCGAAGGCGTGTTTTGAAGAGACACCGACGATGGCGAGTCTTTGCCGTCGAACATCTTGACATTTTCGAGCCTCGAAGCAAACTTTACCGATTTGGGGGAGAGCAGGGAGGCTGACTGAACGCGCGAAAGGTGGGGTAGCTTCAAGGACAGCTTCAACTTCTTCAAAGGCGTCCGGATGGCGCCTTCGGAAATGGCTCGAGGCTTCTCGGGAGGGCTGTCGGCCAGTGTTGCGATCGAGACTGGCATGGGATCAGAGCCGAAAACAGACAGCGGAACCGTGAGGACGGGATCCAGCTTGACGGCCACGGATTCGGCCTTTGGAACAGGAGACGGCTTAGGCTCCATGGGGTCCGTGGGCAGAATCTCCACATCAGAGAGCGGCGCCAGCGTGCGGGGGATAGCCAATGACTGGATAGCCAATGACTGGGGATGTGGCAAGGTGTGCGAGAGCGACACAGATTGTGGCGTCGCAGACAGAGCGGGGCGGACCCACAGTACCGACAAGGCCGAGTCGTCCTTCGGCAAGCCCGACAAAGAGAGCGGGACGCCGGGCGCATTTTTCAAGGGGATGAGATCCGGCAACGACGACAGGTAGATGGAGGACATGTCCGCTAAGGTTCCAGGAGCCAGCCTGGAACAAGGCACGGATTTGTGTGCAAGCGAGGGTTGGGACGACGCAGGGGCGACATCGGGAGGGAAGTGGTTTTCCACGGCCAAGGTAAGAGTGGACATTGGGGCCAATGAGGAAGGTGGAGAGGCCGGAAGTGAAGCGGAGGAGTGGGTGGAAGTAGGGAGAAAGAGAAGAAAACAAAAGCAATCGAGGTTTTGCGCCGTGAGGAAGCCGCGAGTCAGGAAAAACAAGAAGTGAAGAGACACGAAGCACAGATGCTATAGACCACACACGGGGAGAAAGAGGCGGGTGCGTCGGCAGGCGCAGCGGGGGAGTGGGTACTTATATAGTGGTGGTGGCATGGTTTTCCAGAATTTTGGGTTTCTGCAGCTGCAGGTGGCTGCGGGCTCGGTGCCGGGAGCCTGTGTGGGGCCGCCAGCCATGCACAACCGCAGGGTGGGGCAATCATGGGGCGGCACCTCGGGGAAGCGGGAAGCCAGGCTGCGGTTTGGCGCCAGAGCTGGCAGTAGGGACCAAGCAACCCAGACACACCACTGGTCCTGTGGCGCTGCCCGTATGGCACCAGATCTCGCGTAGTGGGCTGGGTGCTATTCCTCCGAGAGTTTCACCCCACGGGCAAGTCGGCAGCTAGTGATTGTGCGTCATGCGGAAAGTTTTGCTCGAAGTGTGCAGGTGCGCAGCAAAGGGAGTCCGAATCGCGTTTCGGGCTCCGCACCGAAGAACGCGCCCTTGCTGGGCACACGCTTTGGTTCCAGATCGGGGCAGGTGGGGAGCTAGTTAAGTTGGAGTTTCTTCCATGGTTCTACCGTCTGACTAAGCTGTCTGTGTCTGTGTCTGCTGACGTCACTCGGTCAAGCACCTCAAGCAGCCCAAGCACCTCTACCACATTTCTGATTCGTACCTCTACCACATTTCTGATTCGTACCTCATAATAGCAATCAGACTTTCTACCCATCCAACAATGCAGTCGACGCGCCAAGAGTCGCAACCGAGACAGATCCGACTAACCAGACGCCAGCCAACGCGGGATCAACGCTACGGCCATTGTGGCTTCGGCCAGGAGACCTGCGCTGATCTTAGTGCAGTGGTTCTATGCATACCGAGTCGGCTTATCGCGGCTGTATGCGAGATCGCGCGGACAAGTCACACACTAAACTACGTTACTACAGAGTATCTATGGACAGTGGCTATATACCAGTTAGCCACAGTCCACAGTTACTATTTAGCAGTGACTTTAGTGACTTAGTGATTCAGTGACTTATGACTTATGACTTTATGACTTATGACTTTATGACTTATGACTTATGACTTTATGACTTATGACTTATGACTTATGACTTATGACTTATGACTTTATGACTTATGACTTATGACTTATGACTTATGACTTATGACTTTATGACTTATGACTTTAGTGACTTCAGTGACTTTACCACAGTAACTAAATTACTCCCTACGCAGTAAACCTTTACTACTATAGACCTATTCATTGTTTTTCACTCTTCTTTTCTTGACTTTTACCAGTTTGCCTTTTTCTTGACTTTTACCATACTTTTCTTTTCCTCTCTTCACTTCTTTTCCTCCTTTCCTCTTTTCCTCTTTTCCTCTTTTCCTCTTTTCCTCTTTTCCTCTTTTCCTCTTTTCTTTACTTCTTCTCTTCACTTCTCACTTTTTCACTTCTCACTTTTTCACTTCTCACTTTTTCACTTCTCACTTTTTCCTCATTTCTTGACCTGTCTCATTCGTCATTCTACTTTGATATCTTATAACACTGTACTTTTCTTTGCTATCTTACTCATTTCCAAGTGTTCTTTTCTTTTGTTCTTTATTGTTCTTTATCGTTCTTTTGTTCTTTATTGTTCTTTTGTTCTTTATTGTTTTTATTGTTTTTATTGTTCTCTATTGTTCTTTATCTCATTGTTCTGTCATCCTCTCCTGCCTTATCGAGCTTACGCGCGATACATGTGGTCATCGCTGGGATAATTCCGCACGGGTATGTTGGGCGACCTCATGTAACTTGCAGCTGCCCCTTTCGCCGCGGGCTCGTAACCAGTTACACTGACATGTTTCATCCATCTATCTACTTGGTGGTCTCGTCCGCCGCCAGAACCGTCTACGCGTTCATACCATGTTTTATGTATTCCGATCATAGTGCTTGAGCTGCAGAATCCCGATCATAGTTGTGGAGCTGCATCCCGATCATAGTTGTGGAGCTGCATCCCCGGTCATAGTTGTGGAGCTGCATCCCCGGTCATAGTTGTGGTGCTGCATCCCCGATCATAGTGCCTGGAGCTGCATCTTACGCGTACTGCCATTGACCGTTAGTAGCCCGCGAACGCTCAGGCAAACCACCATGTCTCTTAGTGGCCAGCTGCTTGCAGTGGCTGTGGCTCCGTAGCTTATTTGTAGCTATTCGCTCCGGCATCATCCGCCATCGCTGCATCTCTAGTCCATGGAGTCCGCGTCTGGTGGCGGTACTGCTGCATGCACCAGGAGCCGCTCCATAATACTCGCTGGAGCTATCCCCGCCAAGCTGCAGTTATCGTCCAAACTGCGTCTCCGGATTCGGCGTGACGAACTCGCTAGCGTGATAATAGACTCGCTGTCGCGGTCTCTCTCGCGCTCCCTGTCCGTGCGTCCATGGCCTGGCGTGCTTGGAGTCAAAGACCAGTGTCCACTAGGAGCTAGCGACGTTTCGGCTGTGGATGCCACGCCTGAAACGCTGTCGTGCGCAGCATCGCCACTCAAAAGGGATGGTGGATTTGTTGTGGAGGTGTGTGAAATCACCAGCTTCAATGGCGTGGTGCTGACATTGTCTGATAGCATAGACCCGGATTCTTCATCGCTGAATTCGTTCATACGTTTGACCATGCCATACTTTTGAGCCTGACCCGGGTCTAAGAGCTGGTGTTCGTTCTGCTCGTGCTGGTGCCGTTCACTCTGGTTATTCTGGTCATCCGCTTCATTCGCTTCATTCGCTTCATTCGCTTCATTCGCTTCATTCGCTTCATTCGCTTCATTCGCTTCATTCTCATCATTCTGGTCATTCGCTTTGTTCTGTTGTTTTGGGTCATTCTCTTCATTCATTTCATGCTGTACATTCTGTTGGCCCAATGCATTCGCTTCAATCTGCTCATTCTGTTGACCTAACACATTCTCTTCATTCTGTTCCATCTGTTCCTTGTGATGTTCGTTTTGTTGTTCATTCTGCGGCTTTCCGTTCTGTCCAGCATGTTGGTGCTGTCCGGTCTGGTGCTGGCCGGTCTGGTGCTGCCCTGTCTGGCGCTGTCTGTTTTGTCGCTGTCTGTTTTGACGCTGCATACTTTGGTTCTGGTTAATACCCTCCTGGCGTTGACCAATACTCTGCTGGTGTGGCGGTCCACGCATAGCCGCCACCATGTTTCTGTTTTGCCCCTGGACTAGACGCTTTACCCAACTGAACCTGCTGCGTGTGTTGGGCTTGTCGTTTATATCGTAAATGCCTTCTGACGGTTAGTATAAGAAGGAGGCAAGCGGAGGAGGAGACGTACCTGGCGCGGTTTCAAGCATGATGTATAAAAAAGGTACACTGTGTAAACTGTCGCTATGCAATTCACGTAGTATCTGTACTGGGGGGCTGGGGCGTGTAGAGGAGCTGGCTCAGAATCACGCGAGGTCGAATACTCGCACCTATGCACTCCTGCCGCGCGGCTGATGGCCGTATGCAGGATGGACCAAGACGAGGTGCACGGGTGCACTTCTGTCACGGACTGGCCTACAACGTGCTTTTCGTGGGTCCTACTTTGGTTGCCATGCTTGTAGTATCAACACAAAGCTCATTGTCACTCCAATTACTCTTGCTTCGATCATCTCTAATGTGAATCCCTACTTTCGCTTCGATCATCTCTAGTCTCAATCTCTACTCTCGCTCATTCAAACTCTCAAACACAATTCAGTCTATAAATTAAAGGTTGGTCTTGCTGCAGCATGTGCTGGTGTTGTTTCTCAAAACGCCCTCCTGTTGCAACGACGACTTGTTGAAGGAGTTGACAGACTGGGGATAGTCCAAAGCTGGGTTTCTCTCGAAAAAATTGGCAGGCGAAAGGTGGATGTTGTGGGTTTCCACAGGCATGACAGGGAAATCCTCCACCTTTGGAATGTGCGTGAACCCCATGGTGGCCCACACAACGATGTCCTCGTCTCGGACAGCCTCCTTGCCCTTGACCCACTCGGCAAGACCAGTGTCGCCCTTGGACTGGTTGGTGAACTCACCGGCAGCAAAGAGCTGGTGGTCGTGGTACTTGGTGACCCAAAGCTGCTGCGTGGAGTAGAGCGCTCTCTTGGCGTTGAACGAATCCTTGTCTGCCAAGAGCATCTGCTTGGCCGGCATCATGATCTTGTAGCCCACAGGCAGCTTGGAGATAGGGTTGATCTTGTTCTCGTTGACGATCTTGTAGGTTCTGTTGGTGAAGGGAGATTGCTCGACGTAGCCGGCATTGTCCAAGTAGGTCTTCTTGGTGATGAAGCCCGTGCCGAATGGGTTCAAGTCGTCCTTGGGCATCTTCTCGGTGTCCTCGTAGAGAACAGAATTGTTGTGGCCGTCGATGGCAGGGTCGATTCTAAACGAGAGGATGTGCTGGTGGTAGGCGGCCATGACGTTTGGTCCCACCACAGTGCCCCAAGGAACGGTGACGCCCTCGTCAATAGGCATGGTGGACAAGATACCGGTGGCACGCACCTCGATGTCGATGATACCGTCGTTGGTGAACTTCAAGTTGATGATGTACTCGTAGTTGGCCACGGTGGCAATAGTCTGCACAACGAACTCACGCTTTCTGGCAATGACGGCGTGCTCCGTGCGGTAGTTCATGTGCTTGTACAAGATGCCGGCGTCCTGCTCGTGCATGCACACGGTGTTGGGGATGACCTTAGGCTCGCCGGCGGCGTTGATGGTTCTGCCGTCCATGTACTTGATGACACCGAGACAGTCACAGCCGAGCTTCAAGGGGTTACCGTTGACACCGAAACCACAGTCACCCAAATCAAAGGCCTGCTTTCTGTGGTAGGGCGCCCTGGGGTCTCCGTAGGGCACAGTCATCTCCGACAACGAGAGACGGTACAAGATCTGTCTGCCCTTGAACCAGGCATCGTAGACGGCGAAGCCCTCTCTGGCGGTGGTGGCGACGCGGAACTCCCAGCCGAGCCACTTGACCTTGGAGCCCTCGGTGGAGAAGGAGGCGCCCTCAGGCTGCTCCACGACGAGCGGCTTGGGCTGTCTCATGACGGACTCGCCGTTCAAGTCGGGATGGTACTCCACGCCCGGCACCTGGTGCCAGGGAGCGGTGGCGGTGGTGGAGGCGTCGTAGCCGCCAGGCAAGTAGTCGATTCTGACGAACTTCTTGGAGTAGGCCTCGAACACGGGCGAGAACTTCAAGGGCAACGAGTAGTGGTTCGACTCGGGGTGGCCGTCGTTGGCCAACACGTACATGAAGAACTGCACCAAGGGCCTCGTCTCGTTAGCGTCGTCGGTGGCGTAGATCCAGGGGTCGTTTCTGACGGTGAAGCCCTTGGGCAACTTCAACTTCTCGATTTCGGCAACCACTGCAGGGTAGTTGTTGCAGTAGTCCTCCCAGATCATCATGTCGTCGGGCAAGAAGGGGCCCACCACGCCCTTGGGCAACTCGGTCTTTGTGATGATGTGGCCAGCCGTGACATTCACAAGCGCCTTGTTGAAGGTGGTGGTGTTGGTGTAGTAGTAGGCGTAGAAGACCCTGGGGATGGAGAACAACTTGGCGCCGGCTCTCTCGAGCTCCAAGTACCTCTTCATGTCCTTCTTGGGGGGGTCCAAGCGGTCGATCTGGACAAAGTGCACCTCGGCGGAGGCGGGGTAGGCGTCCTTGACGAGCTTGGAGGCCAGTCTGATCTCAGAGTCTGTGGCAGAGTCGAATGGGTGGAGCGACATGGTGTGGTGGTGGGAAGAGGGGGGGAGACGGGTTTATATAGGCGCCGGGAGATGGGCACCGGGGTAGCGGGCAGCGCACTGCAAGGCTGCACTGCAAGGCTGCGTGGTGTACCTGCCCAATGCGGGAGGTGGGTGCGCTATCGACGATCCGACCTTCCTGATACGGACGCGCCGCACGCGACTCCGGCACCGCATCGTACGTTCTGCAGCCTGGTGGGCTATCTGGTGCACGCGTCAAACTGATATTCCGTTGGGATTCCGCGATATCGGGAGCAGTTGACTGGATTTGCCCTTGCTCTTCACTCTACTTCAACCTTTTCTACTTCAACCCTTTCTACTTCAACCCTTTCCACTTCAACCTTTTCTACTTCAACCCTTTCCACTTCAACCCTTTCCACTTCAACCCTTTCTACTTCAACTCCACTTCTCAAATGCTGGCTGCAGCAATAACTGATGCAGTGTGCAGCATTTATTGCTGCTACATCTGAACACCTGTTTCATCACAAGCATAGCATCGAGGGGAAGCCTGAGTTGTACCCGTGCTCTATCTTGCAGTGAGCAGTGTTGAACACCCGTACATCCCGCTGGACACATTCATAGTGTTGAACGCGAAGGACGAATGGACTGCATATGCATGAGTCTGTTCATCCTGCACGTATCAAGCAGATGTCCAATGACATACTTGCATC
>NKZR01001388.1:0-50624 GCA_002370795.1 Metschnikowia sp. 03-147.1 | reverse complement strand
TTTGGGCAATGGGCACACGTTTTCGCAGCCTACTCTCGGAGCAGTAGGCATTTCCTTGGTGAACAAGGCAAAGCCTTTGGGCAGCAAGAAGCTCCTGAGTTTCCGGGTGACAGAGATTTTGGTCTTTTGCATGATCAAAATTGTCTGATGAGACCCAGAAGAAGGTTCAAAAGCATATCCACTTCGTCGCTGCCCCAACGCTAAAGTCGGTCCAGCGCTATCTCTATCAATTGTCGTCCATGATAAAGCCTGGTTTTGTTTGAAAAAAGGGATGTTCACTTTATTTGATGTTAATCTCTGCTGCACTTTTGTGGTTGCGAAAGTCGGAGAGCCCCCTGTCATGATAGGAGAGTCCAAATCGAATATTGTTATTAATATGGTTTGAGTTTACTGACGATATTTATCCCTTTTTCCTTCACGAAATCAACTGGATGATTTTGCTTTGATAGTGAAGGCGGCGATAAGAAAAGTAGTGGGTGCTCACGTAACTCTGTGAGCAGCACAGAGACAGAGGCCGCAAATGGTACAGGTAAAAGAGCCACATTATTTTTGTGCAGGCTTTATTTACACATGGATGCTTTTTAAAGGTATCTGGTCACCACTTTAATCTCAAACCCAATCTGCCCTCAATTGGTGGCTACCTAGTCGGTACCCAATGGTTGCTTGCAAGATTCCCCAAATGCTATGGTTGTAAGTAGCTCATTCGATGAAAATCATCAAGAGCCGGTAAAAAGCTTTTTATTCTAATGGCATCACGCTCGTTTGTTTGGTTGTGGTAGATAAAAAATTGTGAGTGAAGTAACCAGCAAATCTTTACTGTGTATAAGACCGGACGTGCTTCTAGACCATAGTCACTTCCTTATATAGTAAAGATCACTTCAGGTTCCTGGAAAAACAATTTAGTATACGATTTTAGAATAAATGGTAGGCATATAGATCATGCCGCATACCCTATCATGCTTCATTTAAAACGTTTTTATTACCGTGATTCATAAGCTTCTGTAGCGTGTTTCTTTCAACCAAATAAACGACACTTGGCCAAATCTTTTTCACGCACGTATCTTTAACAAATCAAAAAATATTCTAGTTCATTTCTGTTTTTCAGCCTCTATGGCACTTCCTCTTTTTTACGCGCAGGTCGCCCCTATGCAACGTCATAAACCTATTAAAGCCTTGATTTTGGGATAAGATGAACATGTGGGTTCAGAACCTTGGGGTTGTTTTTTGTCGTGACTTTATGGAATTAGGTCCTATGATCAGCGCATGATATAAGTGGCATACACTGCATGGACAATCTAATTTTCACCTTTGGTCACCCATCCATATGCCGTCACTGGCTACAGAAAAAAAATTTTAACGTTTAGATCTGGCATCGAAATTCATTTCAATAGCTCAAGAGGGGCTAACAATTACTACTACTGGTTTAGATGATACCACAGCTTAGGTTGAGTTTCCATGGTAGTTGAAGTCGTCCAGGTTAGTCAGAATAAATGAGGAATTATGCAATACCTATTGTGAACGTATCATTGAGTCAATTTAATTTGCTTAAGCCTCATCAGGTGATTTCATTAACACGTAGAACTGAACTCAGTTTTATGTTTTAGTCTTTTGCAAATTAGTCTGTCGTATTTCTCTAAATCTCTTTTTTTGTTTCTGCTGTTTTTTTCCGTTTGGTTTCAAGGCGGTAGATTTTTGGTACGCAAGTAGATGCCGATTCACATAAACATATGAATTAGGGAAGTACTAAAAAGCCCTCAATTTACCAAAACTTATCTTCCTATGTCTAATATACTGTGTTGGCTTGTTGAATATGGCTAGAGATATGGTCCCGGAATTTTATCACATATGACGCGACCGATTAACATAAGTGGTTTATTTCAATGGAAAAAGCCTTTACCTTGAGAGATCGTTTCGTCATTCACGACTTTCCCTCATCGTATAGCCTTCTAATTTAGGTTTCATTATGTCATTTCAGGGTCCACATAATCTCAACATACTAATGCAACAATGGTCTGTCATTTATGAGTACGACATTGTCAATTCGTGCAACCTAAGCCGTTTGCTGGAAATTGACCAGGATTTCAGTTAAAGTCTTTATTTTTATGGCTTTTGGCACAATAATCCAGGTAGCTTTTGTTTATGAAAAACCTAGTGCCTTCCGATAGCTGACTCCAGGTGCAGAAATGTTTTTTTATAGGTCAAGAACCACTAGTTCTTCAACGCCGACATCTCAAGCCAAGAATACAGCGTCAAGGCATTCTATGCGCTGCCCGCTCAGGTAAGAATACCCGCAAAGTTTACTGAGATATCAACAACACTGCATTCCCCAGGTGATGATTATCTCACCTTGGCGTTGCCACGTATGATTCGAATTAATTGTCTTTGTGTGCTTTCTGGGTCTTTTGGCCTTTACCCTTTGAATTTTTAGGTCTTGAGAACGTTGGTTTCCTGTGCTCTTGTTATCGCTACGAGTATTTTCCTCTTCCCGGCTATTTTAAACCTATACATGTGGCTTGCATTTACATCCATCAAATTCAATTACGGAGCTACACACTGGTAACTTTTTGGTTTCCCTGATCGTTAAACAGTTATTTAGTGTACTTGGTCTGTCTTTATCAAGACGGCGTACCAATGCCAAGCCTTCTTTCCAATAATAAAAGCTTTGTGGTCAAATCTGCCTGAAAAGCTTCATGACCACCAAGAGTTCGAGCACGTCACAAGATTACACGTTACATCAAAGGGGAACTAGCTCATGCTGACTTTATATTCTTTCGAGAACTACGAGAACGCATATTTATTGAAAGGCGATTCAAAAAGGGGATAATTGCCGGGATCTATTAATACCCTCTACTTACGAAAATGTGCAGGGAGCTACTATACACTTGATTGAATTGTGAAAATTTACCAAGCCGGACCTCTCACCTTCTGCTTCTCTCACCTGCTTCTTTTTTTTTGCTTTCCACTCAACCTCACACCTCCTCTTTTCAAGTGTTTAAAAACGTTACGGACTCTATCCGTCACAGTCTTCTCACTTAATTCTCAACCACGTATTGACAATCATAGAATTACTACATTGACCAATGCTACTTTAGCGCCTGCTTATATGCCAGCTTCGCGAGATACAGAAGAATGTTGGAGCGCAGAAATATTTGCAACCGTGTATCACCTATGCCATATATTTAGAGGGTGTGTCCTTGACTTCCTGATTGATGTTAATGGCAGAATTGTCACCACAACATGTGGTGTTGAGGTTCCGACCTTTTAATACAAAACTGTTGTGCAAAATATGCTAAAGACTTGCCAGGATGTGCGTATAAACTCCATCAGATTAAACCGGTTCGACACTGCATTTCTCCAGCACAGATTGGATTCCAAAACAGAACTACACCTAGTGCACTCACTGACAGTAAACACGAAAAATTAAAAATGATTGGTTGCAAACGTAATCTTTCAGACGGAAATGTTCACTTGTATATTCCCGCTAACTGAAAATCTGCCAAGCGCAGAGCTGGTGTCACATTCTGTATAGCAATAACTGGTGCATATAGCGGCCTTTGTACGTGGATCATGTGCTTCCAGCAGCCACACTCATGAGGAGCAGCGCCATTAAAAAATTTGTCAAAACACTTAAACATACACTGCCATTAACCTGTGCCCCATCCCCAGACCGGGCTGTCTCCCTCTTGATATGCGGCTACTACATGTACATGCATACTAGTTGAGAGAGGAGTGGTCGGCGGGGCCACCCTTTGCCACCACTAGCAGAGCCCACGCATCAGTGCCCACTACCTCTCCACTTGGCATCAGAACCCATGGTCACCGTCTCTTTGAAACATGGGCTCACCCATTGAGGCACCGGCCTAGAACCGGGCGGTTTTGTATTCCTGTATATAGCCACTTTACTATGCGAGCGTCTTTCGTGAGCCTCTGCTCCTCATGTCTACACTTCAGTTCTCCCGGAAGCAGCTACAACAGCAGAATCTCGCGGCCATCCGGGAGCCACCGCAGCTTGGGAAGCTCGACTCATCGCTCAAGAAAAACCTTGGCTTCATCAAGAAGATCCGCACGGCCTGCAGCTCTGAGGCTATCAATGAGTCCATCATCAACGATATCCGCACGCTTACCCTCGAAAAATACCTTCTGGAGATCATTCCAGCCTTTTTTGACCGCTTGATCACACTCAACAAGGCAGATGATATCCTGGCCGCCGTGGTCATCTTGTCATACCTTTTTCAGCGCTTTCAAACGGCATTTTCGGCGCCCATTCTCTCCCTTTTGGTCAACTGTATTTTCCAGGACAAAAAAACGGCCCGGGAACGCACAACATGCGTGGCGGTAGTGTTGGAGCTTAATTTGGTGGCCATCGCCTCCCGCTTCTCCGACTGCGACCCTAAGTACCTTCTGGACCAGGCCATACGCGTGGTGACCAAATTTCTGGATCATAATGTGACCATAGTGCTGTTGCGCACTTTGATGGGGTCTCAATCCGAGCCCACCGGGCTTCCCATTATGGCGTCCTTCACACGGCGATTTGAAGACGAGCTTCTGGTGGATCAGCAGCCATCCATAGACCCGCTTCTGAAGCAAGTGTTGGAGCAAGCTCTGGAGCGCGCACCGGAACAAGATTCGAAACCAGCTCATGAGTATTCTCGAGAGCATGTCCGAGAGCCACTTCTGGAGCAGTCTTCGGAAATGTCTCCCGAACAAGCTCCGGACCAAGTTCTGACTCATAATCAACAGCTCTTAACGCATATTCAACAACTTTTGGAGCGCTATTGCATCAAAAACCTTGAGGAGTATGAACGACTTCGGCGCCAGGAGCGTAAAGAACGCAAAACAGCCGAAAATACCGCCATTAAGTACGGTAAAGACTTCGATAACGAGCTCCTCGACAGTCTCACCCAAGCTGTGGCATTTCGCAAACTGCACCTCCAATCTATGTGCCTCCTGCTAGGCCTTGATTTCCCGGAAGAGAAGACAGCGACCCCTCCCGTGCACCAGGACCCAGGGTTCGTGTGGTGGAGTTCAGCTAAGGAAAAAGCTTTCTACGAAGAAATTCCAGATTTGGCCCGCCTTCTTGAAGACAAGAGTCTCTATTCCAGGGCATACGCAAAGATTTCTGACACCGAGAAGGTGCAAGTGTTCTTAGACTTCCTAGCCGGGGTCTCACAAGAGGCCCATTTGGAGCAGGCCACAATGGCACTCCATACACATGTACCCCAAAACAAGGCCACGCATGGCCGTATTTTGCGGTTTTTAGTCGATTCTGCCAAAACAGACTCGCTTAACTTGCTCGCTAAGTTCATCAAGATCAACCAGCGGTACTTCGACAGCATACTTTTGGAGCTAATAACCCAAATCGACAAAGGGTTCCGCACGCAGATGTACACGGGAAAAATCAACTACAGAAATGTGGTGTTTTTCTCGGAGTTGGTCAAATTCAAGCTCGTGCCCTCGCATCTCATCTTTCACAAGCTTCGCAACATGACAGTAAACTTGTTTGCGTCCAACAACATTGAGATTTTAATTCTTTTCTACGAACGTCTTGGGAAATTTTTGCTATACGAACCAGAGTACCGAGAAAACACGCACAAGATGCTTGAAATGCTCCGTGAAAAGTCCCGGGCTGCCAGCTTGAGTCAGTACGAAAAGCTTTACTTGAATAATCTTTTTCTCAATATCGACTCCTTTACGGGAACGGCCCCTGTTCAGGAACAGGCCCCCTTGTCACGTTCCGATGCCCAGGACTTCTTTCTTCAGATTTACCGGCAGGTTCTCAATGCAAAAACATATCCACGAGTGGCCAAACTCATGGAGCTAATGGACTTTTCCAAGAGTGGCGTCGCTGCCTCGGCATTCGTGCAGGTTTTTCGGACTACAGAGAATCTTCGCCTGGACACATACCATTTGGCGGCGCAAACCATGCTCCATCTCCCCGAAAAGAGCCGCTTCGTCGTGCACATGATTGTGCACATGCTCACGGAGCAATTGGTGGATGGGCTTGAAGAAAACGACTACCGTAAAAGTGTGTCTCGGATGGCAGTGGTCCGGTTCCTTGGTGCCATGTGCAACGCCGGGGTTTTACCGTTTGAGTCTATCTCTGATGTGCTCTTCAAGATCGTATGCCACGGCTACAGGAATAACTTCCCCACGCCTGACCAGAGCCTTGAAAAAGACCCTCGAAACAACTATTTTCGGGTACAGTTGTGCTGCACTCTACTAAAAACTGTCCAGTTCGAGAGAGCCCGGCATCTGTCACTTCTTTTCTCGGACCTCAAGTCCTTGGAGAGCTTTCTTTACTTCTTGCAGTACTACTGCTACTGCAAACAGCAGCCATTTCCACGAGACATTGAGTTTAGCTTGCTGGATGTGTTGGTCAAAGCATGTGACTTTGGCCTTACCGTAGAGTGGCCTGACAACATCACATCTGCCTTGCGGCGACTACAAGAATTTGTGAAGGAGCATAGCGGTACTAGAGGAGCCAAAAAGGGGGCGGGCACGGAAAGAGATGAAAGAAATGACAATGAAAGAAAGGAAATCGATGAAAGAGACATTGATGGAAGAATCTACAATAAAAGGGACAATAACGAAGGAAACAATGATGAGGACAATGAAGAAAACGATATTGAGCTTACAGACGAAAGAGACGACGAGGAAATCTTGTACCAACTGAATCTCTCGGGATTTTACGGTAGTGAAAGTGAAGATTACGAAAGCGAATCGGACGCTAATGAAATCGACCAGTCCAGCGGGACGGACTCTGATTTCGAGAGCGACTCTGATTCAGATGCCGAAACAAAAAACGACTCCGATGGGGAGGCCGAGCGGAAGCAGTTTCAAAAACTGGTCAAGGACTTCGCCCTAAAGCAATTTGATGATTCAGTGCTGCACATCATCAAAGAAGCAGCGACTTCCAGAAGCCAGACGCCGTTGAAAATGCCCGACCCGTCGGCGTACAGTGTACAGGAACAACCGTCGGGGTCCGGGCCCAATTTCCGCTTTCTCTCTCGCTCCAGTCAGGCCAGAGACTTGCACTTGCCCTCAAACAGCCGATTTGTCTCCAACTTCAGCAATAAGCAAGCCCAGGAGAAGATCAACCGAGAGAAGATTTCAAACCTCATTATCAACATGTACCAACCAGAGCCAGATACCTAAATGTGGTATGAACATTCCGCAATCCCAAGAACTGAGTTTTGGATGCAGCAATTATAGAGTCCTTACGCATGTAACTTTGGTATTGTGGGGGATTGCCCTTAGTTTGCATTCCTAGAACTTCACAAAGCAAATGCACCTATTCGATTGATGTAAAATCAAGGAGTAAGATTTTCGGCTAGCAAAAAATTTCTGGTCTGCCCAATATAATTGACCGCTGTAATTTAGCGCGTTCATTCGTTGTCATGTGAAGTCATAGCAAGAGATCATAAAGTGTTTGTGAAATGGCAAGAGCTGCCAATCAGTTCAAGTGACGTCTGGTCATTTGCAAAATGCATTAGGGCTCTTTTTTCGACCAGGATACTTTCGTTAATGATATCGCCTTCGGTGCCACTGATGGTTATTCTGCCAGTAATCGTTTTCCGGTAGTCTTACTTCGTCTAGCGAGATATTGCTTTAACTTTCTTCGAGTCAAGGATTTCGTTTGAATCGCACACTGCTAACTTATCAGTCTCATCGTGTGCCCCAAGTAGCAATCCACCAACAAGATGGATTAGCTATCATGCAATTGTACTAGCTCAAATGGATCCGAGCAGTCACATGAAAAAGAGTTTGTATTTTAGACTCCCTATCTGTGACCGTTTATAGTACCCTAACCATGACAATTGTTATGTCATCCTCCTTTCCTCCGAGGTATTTCTGACCTGTGAGTCGTGAAAGCTCTTGCGAAAAGGCACTTGGAAAATGCTTGTCTTTGGACACTTTGACTACCTCTTTAACAAATTTGGAAGAAACAGCTTCGATCGAACTTTGAGACTCGAACTGGTCCTGCAAAAACCGCTCCATGTCCTCCGTCACCACATTATCGGTGACTCCATCTGTGGCAAAAATCACGATGTCATCTTTCTTCAATTGCCATTCGTAGTCATCACAGTCATCCGCAGTGTTTGAAATGTACCGTCTACCCTGTCTTTCAGCTTCACGCACAATTTGTTCGGGGATTTTTGACAACTGGTAAGGCGTGTTGAAGTTGTGCGTCTGGAAGTCGGTTTGATTGATACACTTGAAATCCCTAAATAACCCACACCATGAGTCACCCAAATTGCTAACCTCTAGCTTCTTTTCGGGCGTGAACACACCAATACAAGCGGTTGTTCCGCCAATTTCCACTTTAGGTGACACCTGAACATCAGCAAATGCAGACTTGAGAATATCCCTGGAGGTCACAGCCGACTTGTCACCATAGTTCTCAAAATTTGTCTTCATGAAATGGCACAACTCGCGGGAAATGGCCGACGAGTCGTAGCCCGCATCAGACCACCCGCCAACACCGTCCGCAACGCCGACTGCAAAGTACCCATCAGCGGATTGGCGGGACACAAACAAATTATCTTCTCCCGATGCCAGCATCTCTGCCGGGGTCTTATTGCGGTTTTGCTTAAAGATATTCGATTGCTCTCGGTTTTTAGGCTCGAAGGCCACGGCCACGTGATAGTTAATGAGCTTGTCGAACGAGGCCTTGTCGTAATTGTATGACGTGGAACTGACAGCAGAGGATGATACCGAATGACTTGCAGACAAATCCTGGCTGGAGCTACCGCCGTTGCTTTTGCCATTTTCGGTCCATCCAGTCTCGGATTTTTGGCTTGCTGACCCGGAATTGAATCTGCCAAACCCGAGGTTCCGTTTGAACAAAGACTGCACTGTGCAGAGGGGTTTGGCAGAAGTAAGCGCTTGTTTGGCCAAGAGGCCGTACTGGCTCTTTGCAAGAAACATGGAAATGAGCGCCAAAGTGAGGGAGATGAGGATCCAATACCGCTTTGTTTGCATTTTGCCAGGTGCTTTTCTGTAGAGGTGCGCACCAAACGCGGGGCACACCTATGCCTGGAAGAACACTTGGCCAATTACGGGCGCAATCCTGCTGATAAATATGGAGTTTTTAGATCAGAAGATTCTGGATATTTGGTTTAAAGATTCGAGGAAATTGAAAGCATCACTGGATCTGTGTTTCTACTTGTTCATCCCTAAGCAAACTATCTCGGTGTAAGGGTTTCACTACTTTTAACAATGGTGAGAAATGTATCTGAGAAGCATCACTCTCAGTCACTTCATTTTCCAAAGCAGTTTTGTATCGCTGATTCAATTGCCATATACGACCCAGCGGGTATACGTGCAAGACTATCGGCTTAACAACCTCGAATGGGGTCTTAGGCAACTTAGATCGCTTGGACTCGCGTCTTGGACTGACACATGTAGACTTGAGGCTTCCGGTGCCTGTGCGTCTTTTTCTTTCTCCCATTTCAAAGAGAATATTGCTCTTGAGGAGCTTTTTTTGATCCTCGGAAAGGCCCCTTCTGTAGATGGCGTGGACGTTTTAAATGCGTTCATCGACTCCTTGTTCGCTTTCATTCTATGACCAGGGTATTCATTTATGACTGCATTTTGAAGAAGCTACTTAACAGCGGCAACCAAGCCTTGTTGGTAGTATGAAACCTAGCCTTTGAAATTTTGAGGATTTTCGGGAATAATCCGTGAGGTAGGTTTATTTAGGAGCTGGCTAAGCTATGGACAGTTGTCAGTATGAGTTGATTGCTAAACTGCTTGAGCTGCGTTTTCAGATAGATCTACTAAATTAGCTGGCCTAGGTAGTTTCTAGCAACTCATACCAGTTGATTTGCCTAAACTCTTTTATTAGAATGAAAGAGTTTGTCTACAGTAGTTGACGTATGAACCGTCTGAAAACACATACTTCCTGGATTATGTCAGTGGACTATCACCTTCTTTACATTATTTGATGGAGTAATGTCATGGCCCAACATGTTAGTTGAAGCCTGATCTTTGTTCGATCAAAATTGTTGGCTCATCTAATCGATTCGCTAGTTAATTGGCTCGCCCTAGTCAGTCTTACTGCAGTTTGGGTTCTTTGTTATGTTCAGCGGTCACCACTTCTCAGTGCGGTCATTTTGCAGATTTGGGTATGCTTGGAAAAGAGCGCTACTTGGCCTACAATAAGCTTAATAATCGAGCCCATCAAATGCATCTGGGTGACACCAGACTGACAGATCACTAAAAGACTAGCTAACTAGATGACTTATGAATCAGGTCAGAATAACTTGTCTGATCAGCGATTAATTATCCTGCTGCATGTGTGAATGTACCAAAAAGAATTCTCAACTCTGTGGGTGCATATATGAGCTATTAAGCGTAAAGCTGAAAATTGCGCCAATTCATGGAAACTAGCCATTGCGCAAAAGTTTAGTGACTTGGAAGAATGTTCTTTTATTACCGTTTTCGAGAAGTGTTGGAAGAAGTACCAAGCAGCCTTCCTGCGCATGGAGTATCTTCTAACAAGTACTCATTACGTGGCGACAGAGTGCAAATAAGTTTAACTGCTAGTCGCAACATTTGTTCAGAATGATCTTCTTCTCAACAAGCTCCGAAGTCTGCGCCAGCCAGCCAACGTCGCAGAGCATTCGGTGCTGCCCAGATATTCACCCTCCTTGTTTTCATCTTCCGCCAGCAGTTGCATTGCGAATTCCGAAGGCATCAGGGTAGAGCCATCGCCAAATTGCATGAGAACCTCTTCGATGGACGTATATCTGTTCCTTCTAATCCGCTGTATACTCATCATGAGCCAAGTGGATAACAGGGTGGGTCTTCTATCAGGATAAGATGAAGCAAGAAGCAAGAGCTCCCTCAAGTCGGAGCCTCCAGAGCCTAGCGGTACGAGTAAATCTTCGTCCTCATCCTGCTCCGTCAAACTCGTCAAATGGGACAAGTCGATGGCTTGTGAAGACTCCAAATCGCGGATCATCTGATGGTGGCGAGACGAAGTAATGACGGTAAAGGCTGGTTCCATTGAATAAGTGTATTCTTCGTCGATGTTTGTTGGGTAAAAGTCAATCGAAGACAACGGACTGGTGTTCGAGGAAGAGGTCGAACGGAGCCCAAGCTCGTAGGCAAGCGCATGAGTATAGCCAAGGACGTCATGTTCGTCGGAATCCGAGGAGCCTGGAGTCTCAGGTGTAAATTCCCTATCTGCTTGCGATAAAGAGAGGTGGGAGTTTCTAGATGAGAAAGAACGAAGGATGTCAGGCATCAATGCTTCCTCTTCTGGGACCAAGTCCAAGTTGAGAGCCGATCTGCGGTGATCACCGGAAACCTCTTGTGGACTTGGGTATTCAGGCCATCCATAATAGTCAAATTCAGCGTTTCTGGAAGATTCTGGAACCAGTGGGTCCCTAGCAGAGGGATAACTCAACTCCGAATGGACCATTGGTTGCAAACGTTTCGAGAGCTAGCTCGCCTAAGCGGGGGAAAGCGAAACAATTTATAACGCGTGAAGCATTTTTTCCGGAAAATGATATGGACTTTTTTAGTCTGTAGTGGAATACTATGGCAACATTGTGTTCTGGAGGTCCGCTCTGCCACTCGTATTCGCACCCATGCCACTCGCACTCACTCGCCATATTTTGGTATGCTCAATATTGAGCGAGCATAGAATGAAAGGAAGACAAAAAAGATAGTTCTGGAGCTTGGAAAGCCCTCATGAAAGTAAATTCAAAATACCAGTTTATGGGGAAAATCCAAAATTCTCACTCCTAAACCTTGATTCCCATTTCGAGGGATGTAGCTCGATCCTCTGAGTAAATGAGAATGCTTCTGCAGAGTAACTATGTAGCAGTATTTAAATCGCAGATAAAAGTTTTCTTAGGAGAAGTGAGGCTGCATTTATCTCGAAGACAGATTTTCAGTATGATCCACCTTGGGTACGCTATACCGATTGCCTGCATGTGATGAGTCTAGTAGAGAACGGACCAGTCAAATTCACTCTACCTTATGGATACCCAGCATGAATGAGAACCTGAAATAATATCTTGGAAAACCTTTGAGAAATGACAATTTATGGGGACAAAAAATCGGACAAGGAACTATGATCTTGGGATAGTTCTAAATCCAAGGATGTGCTTACTAGCTGTAACGCAAGGACTGGCAAAAAGCTCAAAATAAAACAGAAATGCGTTCATTTGATGTAATTTCAGGTGGAAAGACCTGGTGGGAACGGCAGAATAAGACCCTGTTTCGGTTATTACGTGAATAGCATGGCTTTTCTTGAGTGTAGAATTTGATTCGAAACAAACCAGCTAGATTTGGCTTTTCATATAGTGAAAACGGGGAAATTTGGGACAGCAGGCATGAGCACAATTTGGATATGCAAGACTGCAGTCTAACCTCGAGTACATCAGGACAAGAAGCTTTGACGTTGGATATTTCTTGATGTCCTCACGGCCGGGGAGTCCTTGATGCTGAGCTTTCAGATGAGTATTTCACTGCATTAATAGAAAAAGCTTTGCAATTATCAATTATCAATTACGCCGAATCCCTTAGGCTCAGTACCCAGCTCTAAGGCTCCGAGCCGCCGCCGGTATGTGCATACTGTCCAGTACAAGAATGGAAAGATCTCAAAAAACGATTTGGACAATGCAATAAGCAAGCTATTGTTGAGGTAAGCTTTTCCGGCTTCCCAATGAATAGTTCCTATCTTGTACTAAATCGTAGTTTTTGCCCCTGCTTCATGTTTGCTTCTCATTTGATTTATTCGATAGGCCTGTGTGAGAATCCGATTGCCGGGGATACTTATTTCATCCTTTACAGAAAGTCAGATGCTCGGGGAATGGGCCTTTATCTATACTAAGATTCTGTGTTTTGGGTTTTGCAGCCACGTAATTACACACTATCAGTGGGGGACCGCCACATGCCCTCACTCTAAACATCTTACTTTCAGGAGGATGATTTACGGTTTCGAAAGATTCTTTCTAATTCACTTTTTCTGCAAAAAACGTATATGAAAGAGTTAGCGAAAATAGCAGGGAAAAAATTAATCGAGAATTTTCAATTACACCAACCTTCTGCATGACCATCTCGCCGGACGACTCAAGCTTTGGTCTAAGTTGAGTTGCGAGCTAATATACTCGGGTGGTCAAAATTGAACTGCAATGAACACATGTAGCTATCCCACTCGATAAGATTGTATTTACCATGAATCATGCTTCAAGTGGAATGCCAATCAACCCATTTGAGATTTTGGATTTTTAAGTTCGCTCATCTCTGTTATATGTTACTTCGATTAGACTTTTGAAGACAGGGCAGTTCTTTCGAAAAATTCAAGCTCTTGAAGCCATTCTTATTGCCTACGACGTTCAATTACTTCTGCTGTTTGCCTACATGCAAGACCTGCAACTGAATGGGCGATATCCTAGCGCACTATGACTCGCCTGTGAGGCAATGATTTCCAAACATCAGCCTCAGTTATCACAGAGTATACCCTTGCCGCATAATTCTTTCGGGGTTCCTCAAGCTATGCACACAGAAATATAATTGAGTGACTGAGTGTCGAGAGTGGACAGTGGTGACATGCCCGCGCTTTTCGTGTCCAATCAAATTGCAGCGCGCAGCGAAAAATCAACCGAAAAATCAGCGTCGCAGCCGAACTCTACTACCATCTCATCATGTCTACTTTCAACGTCATCAGATACTCGCTCCTTGGTGCCGGCGTACTCTACGGTGCGGTCCACAGATACAACTTGGAATCTGCACAAGCCCAACAGCAGAAGTTGACCCAATGGAAGAAGGAGGAGAAGTTGATCAAGCAAGCCAAGGCTGAGTACGCCAAGTTGAACCCTCCAAAGGAGGTTGTTCAAGCAACTCCCTCAACCTTCAACTTGGAGGACCCTAACTTGGACTTTGGCAAGGCTATTGAATCTTTGATCCAGAAATTGTAAGTTACCAGGACTTCACAAGAGAGACCCTGAGAGGAGACAAGAGAAATTGCTCCGAGCGTGAGTTTCTTGAACAAATTCGAGAGATGTGGTAAAGAAGGAGAGAAAGAGGAGTTAAGAGCAGAAACGAGTTTTAGAGACACAAGACTTACTGGCCAGCTTTCTTGCGTTCATCTATTAATATCCAGTCTGCTGGTTCGGTTGTCAACTCAGCTGTCGCAAACTTCCTAGCCTGGATAGCTCGTTGAGCTTGTTTAACTATCATGCCTGGTGATGAGTCAGATAAGCTTGGGGAGACTGCGGCAGTGTACACCATGTTGATGCTGGATGCGGTCACGACAGATCTGACACTCAACACAACAATGCATAACAAAATGTAGAGGTCCTATATATAAAAATGGAGATATATTTCAGTTGCATCTGAACACGCAAAACTTGCCTGCCACACAACATGGTGGTATCCATGTGACATTCAACGCATGTCTGTAGTAAGGTGCGATACAGGTGGGCCACCACGTGACTATCCTGTGAGCATGTAGCCTCACAACCGATTCTACCCCGATTTCGACAGAAATTCCAACACAACCCATGACATGCGCACATGAGTGAGTCCCAAAACAGTCAATCAAATGAAGTGCCCATAGAGGGGCTCCTGATCGAAGAGCGCCCTGATTTGCCGGATGTGGGTTCAGAAAATCACGCTCAGGCAATAAATATCAGCGCTACCGACGCTAAAACACCAGCAAATCCACAGCAAGACGCCTTGCGAGTTGAGAATGATATGAAGTGTCCCATATGTGGCGAATCTATGGTCACACTTTCCCAGCTAAACCAGCACATCGACGATTCGCACGGCCAAACCTCTTCTCATCAGACGAATGGACTGAATAGCCTTCTGGTTATGCCCAACACGAGAGATTTGACCGACGCCCGTGTCAGTGATAGCCAACGATTATCAATTGGTTCGCGTACGCCGGACCGTATGAGACGGGCCTCGCCTCAAACTATTACACCCACCAAGCGGAGCATCAAGCTCGATCTTTACGATGACTCGGGGTTTGGAATCAGTGAAATGTTGCACTTCGAGGAGCAATTGACCCGAAGCCACTGGCGGAAACCACATGCAGGAAAGGGTAATGTATGCCAGGAGTGTGGCAAGCCGCTCAATGTTAAGAACGGCATTGTTAACTGCCGCAAATGTGGCGGTTTATTCTGCAGTGAGCATACAAAGTACGTGGCGAAGTTGACCAATGGATCTAGTGAGCTGGAACCTGTGGTTTATGACTCAAAGAAAGGCACGTTCTCACAGGTATGTCAAATTTGCTTTGACAAAAAGCCCCTTCTTGCCCTAGGGCCGCAAGCAAATAGTGTGGACTTAACCGAACTTTTTGTACTGCATAGAGCGCATGCCATTGAACAGGTGCAAATCTCTCGGCAGGTGATTATCCATCGATACATCAAGCTTGTGGACATTTTGACGAGGGCATTGCAGGAAGGAAGGTTAAGCGGGGTATTGCTGTATATGGATGCCCTGCTAGCTGCACAGGAGAAGGAGATCGTGACTTGGGAAATTGACCGCGATGTGACCCACTGCCGAATCTGCTTCGAAAAATTCACCATGTTTCTGCGTAAACATCACTGCAGGCTTTGTGGACGCATAGTAAACGAAAGAAAAAGTGATTCTCCGGACAACGAAACGAACGTTTCCAGCTTTTGCTCTGTGCAGGTACCGGTACCGCTTTTCCTAGCAAAGCTTCCCGCGCTCAACTACTCGCCCAACGTGAGACTGGATTGGGCGCGTTGTGTGCAAGAAACATGCGACGGATACTCTTTCAGATGCTGCAAAAACTGCAAGAACCTTCTCGTGGGGGACATTCGAACGAAAGACCCAGCACGTGATGTGGACAATGTTATTGCGGACTTTGATTTGTTTCTCCGCAAAAAAACAAGTATCCTTGTAATCATCAACAGGTACAAGGCTTTGGTACAAGAAAACAGCGATAATGACAACGTTCGAATCAATAAATTGCGCGGCAAGCTCGGTGAGTGCCTGCGTGATTTGGAGGCATGGTTGAGGGCGTTCACAGGCCGGCACTTCGTCGAAAAGGACGGGAAGCTCGTGGTACGTGATCCATCACGTGATAGAAAACTTATCTCTAATGTGCATGCTGCAGCGATTATGTTTCTCCAGGACACCCTTTTGGAGGTTAAGCGGTGGAACGACGAATTCAGGGCCAGCGAGAAGCAGCGATTAGCGGAGCAGACACATCATGTGCAGGATATGCCTCGGCTAACTAAGCGCCAGATTCGTGAGCTTCGCGAGCAATTAATGGTGCTAAATGAACAGCAATTCATAGTGCAGAAGTCAATGGACAAGGCCAGAAAATCTCGTCGGTTTGACGAATTGGTCGTCTTGGAAGAAAACGAAGGGGAGTTGAAGCGCACCATAGAGCACGTGACCAATCAATTGGGTGAGCACGCTTTCACGACGTGAGGTGAGTATCAGGAAATTCTTTAAAGAGTGTGCTTGTTTATGCAGGTAGAACTGTTTTAGCCCCTCTTGTCGTGCAGGTTCATGGAAGTCTTTTTCAATGACTTCTGAGCGTGCGGCAGGTCTTCGAGAGTCTTGGCATGTATGCCTGCATAATATGCCATCAAGTCAGGGTCCGAGAAAACTACTACATCTTGAATCGAGGTCGAGACTTTGAAGTTCCGAGGCGTCGAATATTGGCAATTCAAAGGTTGCCACGAGTCTCTTAAGAAAACCCATATTCCAAGGTCAGTCGGTATGCTTTGTTGGGTCAAATTTGTGTGCAGACTCAGGCATGAACTAAATCGCTGTTTCCGTCTTATGTCTGTTTTCTTAAAGCGAATGCATGACCAAGAATAAAATGCGGAGATGTGGAGGCTCGAGGATGGGAAAAGGCGGGCGGAATTCTAGATAAAGGCAGAAAATGCTGGGGAAGCGTGGGGCGTGGAGGCGCCTCCGCGAGATGTGGAGGATATTGTGGGGCTACGCGTGGGGGACCGCGTGCTTTTCTTTTGCTGCTACCGCCCCATGCACTCCCGCGTGCCATCCATCACGAGCCGCTTGCTGATATAAAAACCCACCTCGCCTGCCAGGCAGCTCCACCTCCTACAGTACACAAGTACCAAAGCTCGAGTCAACTAATAGGAAACTCGATAGGGTTTTATCTGAAACAACCTTTCACCCTGATCAACTCTTGACACCTGGAAATACTCGAAACTACCACATCCATTGACACTGTTTAACGCTAAGACTTCATTCCATGACTGAACCACTTAAAATGAGTGAAAGTGTGTCATCAGTTTCCAAAGCCGATGACCGGTCATCGACCTCGCTGACATACGAAAAGGGACCATATGCAGAGCCCAAGAAGTCCGTGCTTCAGCAAACCAAAGATGTGCTTCTTTTGAAAAAAATGTTTGAGAAAATCGAGGACCGCCCCACCCCTCCACAAGTCTATAACTGGAGAATTTACTACACTGCGTTGATCGCATCTGCAGCCGCCATAATCATCGGTTATGATGGAGGGTTCATAGGAGGAACTGTCGCCTTAGACTCGTTCAAAGAGGAGTTTGGTCTCGACAAGATGACGTCTAACCATGCCGACCTGATTATCTCTAACGTGATCTCGGTTTTCCATGCCGGCTGCTTCTTTGGTGCTTTGATCTCGTACCCATTCTCATACTACTTGGGACGGAAGATCTCGCTTATCATCGCCGCTGCTACAATCACCATTGGTTCGGCTATCATGCTTGCTGCATCATCGAAAAATGGCTTAGGGCCCATATATGCCGGTCGTGTTTTAGCTGGTCTTGCAGTCGGCTTTTCCACGAACTTAACGCCGGTGTACTTGTCAGAAATATCTCCTCCAGCAGTTCGTGGGCGAGTTATTGCATTGTACGAAATTGGTTGGCGTGTGGGTGACTTGGTTGGGTTCTGGATCAACTACGGAATCGACCTGCACATCCCTAAATCCAAGCAGCAGTGGCTTATACCCTTTGCAGTGCAGCTCATTCCCAGTGGCATGTTTTTGGCCGGCTCTATACTTATGAAGGAGTCGCCCAGATGGCTACTTTCGGTCAACAAGCACGACAAGGCCATAGAGAACTTGAAGTGGTTTCGTAATTTGCCTGAGGACAACGAGTACTTCGTGTACGAAGTGAACCAGGTAAAGGAGTCGATTGAGAGCCAGAGAAATAAGGTCGGGTTAGGACTCATGGACCCCTTCAAAGAGGTGTTTGGCGGGAAGGATCACAAGATCTTGTACAGAATGTGTCTCACATGTGCTTTGTTTCTCTTTCAGAACTTCCTAGGAATTCAGTCCATCAACTACTACTCGCCCAAGATTTTCACGAGCTTGGGAGTGAAGGGCACCAATTCCACGCTTTTTTCCACGGGATTATTCGGAGTGGTTAAGTTTGTGTGCACGTTCATCTACGTGCTTATCATAGTGGATACTTTTGGTAGACGCAGGGCGTTCATGTGCTCATCTACGGTGTGTGCCATTTGTTTCTGGTATATTGGCTCGTACCTCAAAGTGAACGATCCTACAAAACCAGGTGTGGAAGCAGGCCCTGGCGGAACCGCGGCCATTGCTATGATGTACATTTGGATTGCCTCTTTTATCTTGGCTTGGTCCGGAGGTCCCTTTGTGGTGGGAAGTGAAATCTTCGACCAAAACATCCGGTCATTCGTGCAGGCCATCAATGCTGCCGTGTCGTGGGTGCCTATTTTCATTATGCTGCGGTTTACTACAGATATGATTGACGCTATGCACTACGGCATCTACTTCTTCTTTGCATCTTTGGCCGTGCTCTCGGTTCCATTTGTGTACTTCTGTGTGCCAGAAACCAAGGGTATTGCGTTGGAGAATATGGACAAGTTGTTTGACCGTAACGTGCCTCCTAGAAAAGCCAACAAGTTCGTTTTGGAGTCTACTAGGAGAGATGCTGAGTCCGGTATGAAGAACAAGGGTTTGTTCAAGATTGATACAAATAAGGATAATGGCGTTGAGCAGATTGAGGACACCATGTTTGAAAGTGACAAGTCGAGAGTTTAATTAGATATTCGCCGTTCTGGTAACGGCGGATCCGCATATATAGTTGGAATGCAATAGAACAAATACAGCATTTGATAGTGCATGAGACCCAAGGGTAGCAATGTAATCCATAGCAGCAACTGATGGAGGAAAACTAGTTTAATGGAGTGAAGGTTGCAACGAATTGGTGTGGTTATCACCTATTCTTGTGCTAGGTGACATGACAACCGGAAAACACTAGCTTAAAAAAAATACCGAGAACAATACCCGAACGAGCTCCAGTTCGACTGTAGAGCAACGGGAAAATAAAGATAGCTCAGTGTTGATTGCAGTCTCTGTTCAGGTGTTCAAGTCGCTAACTATGCTTCGCCACTATCGAACCATGAGCATTGGGTCTATTGGACTACACCTTTGGACCACAAAGACTGGTTTTTAGTACTCGAACCTTACATTTATGTAGACCCAACTTGGGTATTACACGATATATGAATGGTATAGTACCTTGGCTTTTCGATCAGACGCAGGCCTACGGGTCTAGAGCCTAATAGTAGACTATCCATTTTAACCGGGTCTAGAACCTAATACGCAGTTGTCCAGCCCATTCGGGCCTAGACCCAGCTAATCAGCCCACACGAACAGATAGTACTTGATTACTCATCGGTAAAGACCTGTCCGAACAATTATATAAACCCCGATTCTCGACGTTGGGGAAAGGAACATCAACAAACAAATACCCCTTCAACACCAGACGATACTAAGTATTCTAACAATGTTCTAATGAAATACCTAAACCTATTGTTGGCTGATGTTGGGTGCGAAAAAGCTTCATAACTAGATTCGCAAAAGCTATTCAAGTTGACGTCAAAGTTCACGTCAGGAAAATTTGTCCAAAAAGCTCTGATATTGTGTATTTAGTAGTGTCTGGTAGGGGCAATCACAATGACATAGTTTGATAAGGTCTTCACGTACCCGAAATTACTGCTTAAGATTGAAGATCTTCATGTTACATGTGAAGGCAGCAGTTCATACTGTTTTCTTTTGAAGCTTCTTATATCACTAAGATTCTTACCTGAGCCACATCCAGATATAGTGAATATAAAGAAGACTGATTTCAAAACTTATTTACCCAAGGGTTGAAGATAATTCAACACAGGCAGATGTTAAAAAAGAGAGCTTCTTGCTTATGTAACTTGAAGTCAAAAGCCCGTTTCCATGTCAAATTTATTGAAGATTATTTAAGACCCATTACTTCGTACTTGTAGCAAAATCTGAGGTGTAGCTCTTAGTCAAGAGGCTACGGGCTAAATTCCACCAACCAGGCCGTCGATAAAAGCTCTGAAACTGGCGATATGGCCCCAAGGCCTTGCAAAAAGCCTAAATATTGCATAATGTCTTACAGTAAGTCGAATTCATGAAGAATCCCTTTCCTTTTCATTTGAAGCTATCGCAAGTTATCTACGTGCTGACAGAGACAGAGGATAGCTCTCTAAGGACTGCTCCTCCCCTAATATATACTTGTCTTCTTCATCTGGCTCTGATGCGGCTTCCTGAGACACGTATGCAACAAGCTTTTCAGGTACATGGTTCCCCTTAGGCTTTGGCAAAAAAGCAGAAACCAACCCAGTTTGTTCATTGTAGCCTTTAACTTCATAGTCATAGTAACCCTTGGGTATAGGCACTTCCTTCACGGCACAACGGCTGCGTGGGTCAAAAGGCAAGATGAAAATCTCCACCTCCTTACATGAGCTGGAATTGTCTGGAGAGCTTGTAATCAAGCCGCTCAGGAATTTGGGACTGTCGCACCTAAAAAAGTGATGGTTCAGGATCTTCATTTCGCTATTGAAAACAAAGTGGGTGCCCAGCAAGTCAATGCCAAATACAGAGTTGGTGTCTATGATCGCAGCGTATCCTGGGGGGATTGAGTTCTTCGTCTGAGCGTAACCATTCTCCAACTTGACCTGTACGGGAGCGGTCGCCGAGTTACCAAAGATGAAGGCACTCACGTCCCAATCATTGACCTGAACGTTTTTGATGGATAGCGGTTTGAGCTGGTCCCTAATCTTAGCAAATAAAGCCAATGGAAAAACCGAATGCCCCCATGCAAAGGCGATAAAGATGAGGCCTAGTGCCAATTTGGTTGCTTTCAGGGAAGTATGAATTATGTTATGGTGGACCATTCGATCTGTGATAATGGCAGGAAAATAGTTTATACCAAATTTTCGCCGATCACAGTTTTTAACAGCTAAATCATCTAAGAGTGACGCATTGTCTTCGGGAATATACGTCTAGGAAGTGGTTGAATCTGGTCATGCACTTCTTGCATACGAGGACCTATTTGATTCAACGAAGTTCAGCGAAATTATGGACATGCATAACGATTGAAGCCACTTTAATCATTTTTGAATTATCTTTCGTCCAACACTGCTCAGTTACAATTACCCTTATAACTCTGTCTGTCCCATTTCTTTCTATCAAGAAAATCAGTGTTTCGAGTATCAAATCTCTTTACCAGTACAACGCATAACACAAGTGATCTCATGTAATCATTATTCGTTGTCTTTTGGCGACTCTTGTTACCTTATGGTGTTGCAAATGGTTTCGAAATTTTGCTTCTAAGTCAAATATGTCGTTTATTTTGCGATCGCTTCGATTAGAGGTTGGCTTTTTGCGTTATGCATACACTACTACAAATGAATGTAAATGAATATGATTACTTCTCTTTTCTCCCCCAAAACTTGCACAGCTTGGAACCTAGAATATGTATGTGGCCTTTTGTTGCTTTGAGTAAATCTGAGCCACCTAGGATTTCTCCATTTAATTGGAGTTTCTAAGCGGCATTGAAAGCATATTGTATGCGTTTTTATTACCCATAGAATAGAGAAATAATAGTATCATAGTGTTAACCTGACAAGCTATCTAGTCTCTTATTCTAATTGGGCTATCCTTCTGTCAACAACGGGATTTTGTTAGCACGCTATTAGAAAGTTGACGTGGATCCAAAGTTGATGATTTGGATTCTAGAGATTCGTTTGAAGAATTGGTGTCTTTGCTCCGAATATTCTTAGGTTTTGTTTACCTAGAGTCGTCATGGTTTGCTAATTTTACCGTAACCGCTTCGAGGTTACCAAAGAACCAGAATGAAGCACATTTTAATTATGTAAATACTCAGACGCTACTGCCTCAAGAACTCGCCAAAAATTCGAGAGTATGGATTAAAATGCATTGGTACTAGCTCATTGGTAGTAGAGAGTTTGATTAGTTGAATTTATGTATACAACTGGAATGCCAATATGTTACTAAAATAAATGTTAGATTCTCCTTGTTAAGCGAAATTCTAATTAGACTTATGCTGTGCTTTCAAAAAGAAAGCTTCCCCTGCCGCCATCAAGTAGTTAATTTATCTGCACACCAATTTGCAATTTGGGTTTCAGAAAAGTGCATTTGCTCGAGTAGTGTATCTTAGTCGTACCAGTAGGATATTACAACTAATAGTATCAAATGCCACAATATAGAGGGGCGAAAATTGCTTGCCTTCTACGTGCTTCTTTTCCATTATTTGATATTATAAATCTGGCGGATAAATCTCTGAATGTTTCCAGACTCGGTTTCTCAGGATTTTTTGATGCATAAAATAGCTTTCAGAAAAACCCTTATGATCTTGCCTTCACTCAGAGGTTTTTACCCTCTAAATCAATCCACTGAGGGTTAACTTCTCTAAGAACGGACTCAAGTCGTCTTTCCGAATCTCAATAATCGACAGATCGAAGCTGTTGATGCGAACTTTGGCGCCCGAGTTGGCCGCCACTTTTTGGAATGCTACACTGAACGTGTTGAGCCGTGTGGTGAAATCCATAGCAATCTCCTTGTTCAGTAGCTTTTCGTCCGTTTTTGAGAGCTTAGCTTTGGTTGTATTGTCTAGTCCCCGCGGATACTTGGGCGCCAACCCAATCACAAGGTAAGTATCGGTGGCAATATCAAGGCTAGCAATCACCAAAGGCTTAAGTACGTTGGTCTTGACTTCTGAGTCTTTTTTCGCAAAAAAAGCCGCCATTTCTGCCTCGTTGATGTTCTCCAAAAGCCAGTTACCTAGTTTGGCAAGAATCATCGGGTTATTGAAGATATCAAGATCGGGAATTGAGCCATCATTGAGCACACAGAGTCGATAAAGCCTGAGATTCTTAATTACATTGCGCTCCAACACCGACATGCCTGTGCGGAACACGATTTGCTGCATAGATTTTGCGCAGTCGAATCCATGGGCTAGAAGATCGTAGCCCTTGAGTTTGCGTAGCTGACCAAGGCCCTTACCTAGGTTCATGCCCACCGCTGCCTGATTTTTTCCCGCCACCGCCATATTAAGAGCATCCCACGCGGACCAGAAGTTGTTAACCCACAATTTCTCCTTCTGCTCGATTTTGGAGCTGACTTCGTCTGCCTCGGACGTCTCGGGTCCATTGTTAAGGTTCGAAGATTCTTTGGAAATAGCTCTTTCATCGTACTCCAAGAGAGCAGTGAGGGCCTCGACGCATTCCATCGCCGAAAGCTGACCCATGTAACCAAAAGTACGAACAAAGCCATCACGAACAATTCCCTCTAACCCGTAAAGAGGAAGGTACCTATTGAATATCACCGGAAGGTTGCGCTTCACGGCGATATCCATGTAGAGCCAGCTTTGCTGGGCCACCGAGAGCGAAATACCCATTTTAGCAAAAAGCTTGTGAAGCTTCTTTTTTCCGTCCTCTCTCCAGAGATTGAGCTTCGAGTTCACGTGCGACAGATAGAAAAACGAGTCGTAGAGCGACCAATGGCGCAAGAGGAAGAGTCGGTAGTCCTTCTCCACGGCCAAGTGCGCCAGGTCGGCATTTCTCCCCGGCACTGCGCCCGATGGATTCAATCGAAGCACTTCCTCCTTGTAAAGAGGCTGAATTTTGTCGTACACCTCGGGATGAAGGCGATCTAGTGAAGAGACCCCCACAATGGAGATCCAAAGATTATCGAGATTAGTCTCTCCAATGGTGGCTAGGAGGGCGTACACCACGGCTGTTGATGCTGTGAACAATGCCGTACCTTGGTTGTAATAGTTTTCGAGAATCTCTTCGCTTTCCCGGAATTCTCTTTTTCTCTTTCGAGATTCCCTCTGGCCTTCTTTCTCGCCATAACTTGCTTCCTCACCGCTGTTTTCCCTCTCTTCATCACTATCTGTGTCGCCAATACTTTCCTCGCTATCATTTTCGGTATCAATTTCATCCTCATTCACCAACTTGTGATAGCTTTCTCTTTCCTTTTGGAGACTCTGGTCAATGTATCCGTCGTCAAGACATACAATCATCTTCGAGCCAAATAGGTTGTCTAAATTCCATGGACGAGACCCATCGATCACGTAAATTTTGCGGCGGTAGTCCATATCGTTGGTCTGAAGCACGTCTAAATCATCCAAATCCGCTGGAGGCGGCTCTATTTCGAACTCTGACGGTTCAATCTCTAAGAACGCTTCTAAATCAATCATAGCCCCGCATCCGATCAAAATTATGTTGGCCACTTCAGCGTCCAAATTAGCGTAGTGTTGTTTTAGGTCTGTGTAGCCCACCACTGGGATAAGCTGATACTGAATGAGACTTTTCTTGAGCACCAAACTCATGATCTTGGCCGTGCAGATGCTGTCAATATTTAGACACGACACGAAGAGAATGAGCTTGCATGTGGAATGCGACGACAGCGTTCTCTTGATTTCCGCAAACGCTGATCCATACTGAGATGGATTTATGTACATTGTATGAAGTATAGTGGTTGTCCTATCTCCCTAGTGCTATTCTCAACTTGTTTGCTCTTATCTCGACGCACTAATAACCCTGCGGGGACTCGGTGGGTTGTGTTAGGCGTGGTGCTTCGGGCAATGTGGAGTGTGACGTTAAGATGATGGCTCACGTGACCGAACGCGTCTATCATAACATGATATTTATGCAGGTTCGTATAATTATGGAAGGCAGCGCTGAGCATTGATTTTCCATCGAAGCTTCTGTACTTTGTTTTTAAGGCTATGTAATGGTGTCAGTCGCCGAGCACTGTATCAATCAAGTGTTGCATGTCGGATTTCCAGGAATTTGTCTCCAGAAAAATGCATTAGCTTACAACAAAGTTTACTTTCATCAGTCGTGAATTAGCCCTACTACTTACCTGAGTATAGGCTCGGTGTTGTCTTCGGGATTGTTTTGGCCGATGGCATCAACTCGCAATTAAATAGACATCTTAGAAAGACTTTCTTTTCGTACTGCCTCAAAGCTCTCCTCTTCAATTTCATCCCAATAGAATCAAAAGTGTTACCCTAATACCTTGATCTGTACTTCATCAGTAATGGCCAGATGATCCCAAACTGTAAATCTCAAATCCTCGGTGGAAGCCAATTACCCATTGAACAACAATGCAAGCCAAATCAGTAGCCCCCCTTTCTTACATTGGCCCTATCTCATGTTGCAATCCTCTGACGTTACCTAGGCATATGAGAAACTACCGAAACTTCTTCTGGCACGAACATTGACGTCGCACCTCAAAATTCCGCCATCAAGTCCGCCCACAAATAACAGGTTATCGTACCAGTCGATTCCCGAAATCTTCATCTCTCCGCAAATATGGTTCATGGACTGCTGGTAGAGCTCATGGTAGTACCGTTGGTACTGCACAAGCCGCTCATGGTCTGTGCAGTCCTCTTGTGCAGCAAGACTGCGCGCACGGTAACTGGCATAGCCAAGAGAGCCCATACGCACCCGTGCACCATCTTCATCGGCGGGTTGCACGTCCTTGGGCTCAGGCTCGAAGATAAAATCCTTGAACAACTTCGGGTTCACGTTCGTCACATAGTCGTAGTCATACACCAATGGCGCACTAAAGTAGTAAGCGTCATTGTAAATGTCAACGGTGCGGTGGATAGCGGGCCCTTGGGACTCTAATGCCGGACTGGAGCTCAAGCTGACGTCCAGACCTGCGTAAGGCATCACGTCGGCCGCACCATCACTCTGGCTGTATCTTGCAAACTGGTTGAGCGCATGCGGAAACACTATCACCTGGTGGCTGTCCTCAGACAAATTTTTATAGTCCACCACGTGCACGCGACCAACATCCTCGGAGATGACTAACATGTCTTGCACAGAAGTCGGCAAGAACTTGCAGCAGCGAAAGGCCCCAGACTGGTTTCCTGGCCGTGACGATTTGATCTCGCGAAGTGGTTGATTAACATTGCGAAGATCGTACAAAAGACACGTGCCATCCTGAAACGAGCCGGCCAAAATCACCCCGTTGGCATGGAACGAGAGGCCAAACCCTGAATCATGGCCCGTGACTAGCGTTTGGGTACACTGCGGCACCCGGGGGTCCACTACGTACATATTGCCCGAGTCGCCTGTGACCGCAAGATCCCTCCCGTTAGGAGCTCGCAACACGTTATTAAGCGAGGTGTTCTCTTCGCACACCACCCTATGCTCGCCTCTGATTCCGTGGTCCAGGATGTCCACCACATACAAGTGCAGGTCATTATTGCACACATATGACTTGTAGCCGCTTGCTTCTGGATAAATGGTCACGGCATTGTTGATCATATCTCCAAGCCGAAATGACAACTCCTCCTGCATCGACGGACTGTACACAGAAAATAGGCCCTTAGATGCTTTTCCACTCCCATAGTCGGCCATCAAGGAGGGCAATCCTGCTAAATGAGCTTTCTCCAGCACTGTGGAAAGGCCGCCCGTCACCACCATCCCACCGGGTGCATGGTTGAAACACTGCGGGCTGTATGGAAGCGAAAACGCCTCCCTGGACTTAATGGCAGGCTGCCCACTGTGGTGCGGGTTTTTCAACAGCATGACACGAATGCTGTCGTCACTAGTGTGATACAACGAGCCTGTCGTATGATCAATTTGAATGAGGTCCTTGAGCTGCCAGTGCTTTAGTGTGAGGTTGACGTCGCATATGTAGCTAGGGTTTGGGTTGAGGATATGGTGGCCGTGGTAATAATTCTGAAAGAACCTGTACACGGCCGCTGTCAGGGTCCTCCTTTGGGTCGCACTGACAGCTGAGGCTCTTCTGTTCTGAGGAGGATCTGTAAAGCTCACCGTCATTATTACTTAGCTCTAAGGTTTTCCAGTACTATTTCCCATCAAGTTCGATAAACTCCAAAATCAAATTCAGCTTGCTAAAAATCCGACAAGACGTTCCACTAGCCTGATGATGATTCCTTAACCTGAATTTTGTTCTGTTTGCTGTGAAATTCTGCGCTCTTTGGCTGTACTGTATTAGAAGTCTGTTGTTTTGTTGTTCGGTATCTGAGCACAGTGTTTTAAGTGCTGTTGAATTGTAGTCTGAGAAATATCGTAACACTCTGTTGTTTGAAACGCGTCTTAAACTGAAGTGTTGTAACCCGACTTTTTGGTGTTGATTGGATGGCAGACGATGGGGATTATAAGAAATGAACACACGTGTTAATCACTAGACGTGGCTGAACGTGGCTTAGCAAGTTTCCTGTACCTGGTCCGGCTAGCGACTTTCTCACATATATCTGAAAACCCGAGACAAAGTGCTCTACGTGGTACGCAGCAAAGAGAGCAAGGTGTGACCATGATCGGAGTACTGCATATTTCTCTCGCCGATCCTGATCACCCCAAAAGTCTATATGCATGCATAAACTTCCGGACACAATTCACTGGAGCGTAGTGAACAATTCCTTTTTTCAGCTGGCATTGATTGGAAGCGTGTCGTGTAATGAATATTGATCAACTATATGTGTTGTACGCAGGCAATATTGGCGGTTTCTTACGGCCTTACGTCATTGTATGCGCGTGTGGATCAAGCTGTACCTGCATCCGTACACCACCCAAAAGAAGAAACTCCTAAGCAGCAAATCATGAAAATGCACAGCTCTATGGAATATTTGCGCAGTGTGATATTGGAAGCAAATGAATTATGTTCTCATAATGGTGAGAGTTTATAATTGCCTGAGTTTTACTGAATGCACATGAATATTCGGAGCACCCCAATCGAGTGTATTTACATACCCAAAATTCAGTCTTGGAATGCATGATCATGCGAAACAATACCTCACTACGTTGTTCGAGTTTCTGAATTACTACTTAATTTTTTGTTCGTATATTTCACGCTCTGTCCACATTATGCCTACAGCTTGTACAAATGAGAATTTCGTTGTTAGTCTTCCAAAAAGTGATCGGCACTGATGGATCAAAACTGTTAGGCAACTTTTCCAGGTGAACGGTGTTTATGGTGTTAGCGCACGAGTGTAAAGTCGCATTCGTGTAAAAATACATATGGTGTCCTAGGTCAGCATACTCTGTTCATCATGTGTCAATCATAAAAATCACAGAGCCCCCATGGAGTGAAGTTAGTGAAATTTCCAAAACAAGTATTTTTTTGTTATTATTTCTCTCTGGAATTATCACGAGGGCAGCTAACTCAGCTACTTCAGAATTCTATTAATACTTATCACAGTATGCATCCCCTTCAAAGATGTATTGTTGAAAAAAAGGTACATGACAGATTGCCTGTAATGAAGACCAGTTTTATTATTTGCGATGTATATGATGAAGTCGTCTACTCATTACAAAATGTTGCAAAGTTGCCTCCGGGCATCGCCATGCACGAACTTCGATTTAGAAAGCCACTTCTTTGTTGCTTTAGGCTTTGCAGATTCTTCTCGATACGAGACGACAGAGTCCTCCGGATTTGTTTGCTGAGCTCTGACATCAAACCACGTTTGCAAATATGCAGTATCAAACTGTCAGAGCCGCTTACAGAAAAAATTGATGGATCCATTAAATTCACATTAGTGGTCCTATAAAAAGCTCACGTTTCACAAACCTTTTCCTTGCTATGAAGCATTCTTTTACTGATAAAGTGGGTAGCAGAATGAGGGTTCTGCCCCAGAATGTCTGGCAGTGTACATAGTACACCCATACACCATGGGCCAATTATACACCCGTACCGTACAGCATACACCATCAAAGCGCACGCACAGTCAACACACCACATCATGGACTCCAAAATTCCGCTTTCACACACGCTCTGGTCGCCTCATGATACCGTCAAAGACTCTGCGGAGTTTCTTGGTATCAACCTTCCTGAAGATGCGGCAAAGAATTTGGCCATGGATGTCGAATACCGCATCCACGAAATTTTGGAAACGGCCAACAAGTTTATGCGCCGAAGCAAACGTAAATTGCTTACCACAAACGATATCAACCATGCCCTAAAAGTGCTCAATATTGAACCTCTCTATGGATACGATGTCCTGCAGCCACCTGTTTTCAAAGAGGCTCTTTTTGGCCTGGGGGGGCAGACTCTCTACTATTTGGATGAAAATGAGTTTGAATTTGAGAAATTAATTAATCAGGAATTGCCTAAAGTACCCCGTCAGGCAACTTTCACCGCACATTGGCTTGCCATCGAGGGTGTTCAACCCACAATCCCACAAAATCCTATGCCTTCGGAAATTAAGAGCTTACCACCAATTTCTCGAGGCGCTATTCTGTCTATTTTGAGTAACGACCTTTTAAGTATTGCGGGCCTGAATTCCAGTGACCAAAATGGAAAATCTGATCCAGATTCTCGGACCAAGGAAAAGAAGGACAAGGATACGGAAATCAAACCTCTTGTCAAGCATATTCTTTCCAAAGAACTCAAGCTTTATTTCGACAAGGTCGTTCAGGTACTCATATCAACGGACCCTCAAAAGGAAAATTTACGAGAAGCAGCATTGAGCTCTTTGCGTACGGACCCGGGGCTCCATCAGTTGGTACCATACTTTATACAATTTGTGGCCGAACAAATCACGAATCAGCTCCGCAACATTGACATTCTCATAACCATGCTTGATGTCATTCTGGCGTTGTATGATAACAAAACCATCTTCTTGAGTCCTTATGTACATTCTTTGATGCCGTGTATATTGACTCTTCTATTGGCCAAACGAATCGGGTCACCGGTGAAGGACATGGCCAGCGAGGAGTCGATTAGGGAGCAGTTGAAGGGTCAGTTTGCTGTGAGAGAGTTTGCGTCGTTGTTGCTTGAACACGTAATTAACTCTTACGGAAGCGCATACTCCATCCTAAAACCAAGGGTCACACGCACGTTGCTACGGGCGTTGCTTGATTCTTCGAAACCTATTGGTACGCATTACGGTGCATTGCTTGGTCTCGAGAAACTTGGGCCAGAAGTCATCAAGTTGGTGTTGGTGAGCAACTTGAAGATGTGGTATAAGTCAGTAATATTGGAAAGCGACAAGCAAGAGGGAGAAAAAAAGGTGCTTACTGAAAAAATTTTAGCTGTACTTCAACAATTGATTGTGGAAGTCCCCGAAGGCAAGGACCTCATGGACGAAGATTTGTCGGAGGCCATGAAGGAAAAATTGAGACAGAGAATCGGCGAGCCGTTGGCTGTCTTGGTTGCAGATTTGCCAAATAGTGTAGCCATTTACAGGGGCATTTTTTTTGGTGAAGCCTAATAGGGCCTTCTTTCACAGAGTGGAGTCTTTTTAGTGTATTGGTGTACCTATTGAAGATACAGTTGTTTTCGAGTCCAATGACACGAATTTTTACGTGATATATTTATTTGAGCCGAACGACTGGCTTTTTTTCGGATCGATATCACGGGAATTTCTAAGCTGCTTATGGTGACTTAAATCCTAACGATCAATTCGACGAACAAATTCACGAGGTCAAAGTCTATAGCAGATTACCCACCAACAAAAAATTGCTCTATGAACTAGCGCTGAGATAAGAAGGGACAGACGATTTAAGTAACTTAGTGGCATGTCTCTTGAGCAGTTACTCGAATCTTCCTTAATAATAGCTTCGTGCACACTCAGAACAACCCTCTGGGTTTCACCTTCTCTTACTGTACTTTCTCACGACAGGTTTTGATGCCGCAAGAAGTCTTTCGTAGTCGGAATCCGAATCGGACTCGCCCTCTTTAGTGGATCTCTCTTTTTCCGGTGCAACGGTAGGCTCTGGAGAAAATTGGTGATTTGAATTTGCTTTTAAATTGAGTTGCTCCGAATTTGCATCCTGTGGCTCTAATATCAAAGTGTCCTGGCGAGTTATTGAGGTATAATCGATTTTGGGCTCGCTGAGTGATTCAAGCGCTGAATTTTCAGAATTTTCTCTAAAGTTTGTCCTCTCTTTGCACCCAAAATTGCTTCTTGCCCCATCTAGCACAGTGTCTTCATCTTGCAACCCTTTCCATGATTTTTCGCTAGTTTTTCTGACTTGCCGCACGAGTTTTGCTCTAGTTGTGTTCCTCTTTTTTGCATGCCCATACGTATCATTGGGAGAAGATATCTTTTGCATTAGATTCGTGGGAGGAACCGAAAACGGTGATTCTTCTCTGTATTTGTGTAGCTGAGACTCTTGCAAAAAGACCTTCTGGCCTGGCTTAAGCCGCAAATTATCGTGCAATGGGGACTCTGCGCGTACAGGGGAAGATTCTATAACCGCGTGCCGATCTTCATTCTGAGCCTTCACAAGCTTCTCGTGTATACTCATAGTTGCCACAGGTGTTTCTTGCACAAAGGTGTGAATGTCCAATGTTCGGGCGTTTGAAGGTGTGCCCATGACCTGCGCAGTACTCGAGTGGGTCCCTTTCTGTGGTTTTGCCGGAGTCTCACTGATCTTCATTGAATTTGGCGCATCAAAAGCCAGTTTAATTTTCCGAGCATCCGCAAAGATGAACAGTTGCGTTTTTGATTCTTCCATTTCACTTTTAGAAAGTGACATATCTACCTGTCTTCTCTTCAAGTCCTTGGGGCCTCCTAAATTCGACTTAGATCTTTTGAGCAGAAATGCAGGCTTCAAGTCTTGCAATTCCGACGACGGAGCACGGTGTAACGACGATATTTGGTCTGCGGAAAGAAGCTGCTTGGAGAACTTGGCTTTTTTGGTTACCACAGCAGGAGTCAAGTCCAAATCCTCCACTGGGGTGCTTATTGTGCTTGATCTTTTTTTAACAGCCTTCAACCTAGGCCGATGGCCTTTGAACGCCTTGATGATTGTGGAAACAAGCACTGGAAGGCTCTTCTTGAAGTAAGGCACGATCGTGTGCGCGAGAAAGCCGTTATTGTTTTCATCCAGGCCGCTTTTTCGACCTAAAAGTGAATCCCAGAGCCCTATTTGATCTATAAGGCTGAATAGAGATTTGCGGAGTGGTTCGGGCGAAAGTTTAATTTTTGAACCAGTAACTTCCAGCTCTTGGAGCGGTGCCGGCACCGCCATTCCCAGAAGCGTAGGCATGATCTTTTTGCCCTTTCTTCGAACCAAAGACTTCTTCTTCTCGCGTGGGGCGGGCTGATTAGCGGAAAAAGCCTCTTCGTCGAAGTTGCAGGCTAGTGTGAGTTCAAGAACAAGAAGGATTTGGAGCTGAGCCTCCCGGATTTTGAGCTCCAACACCATGTTGTCAATGTTATCATCACTAGCATTAGCGAGATAGAGGGAGACAAAGTCTTGCTGGTGTTCAAGTTCCACCTCCGATGCTCTGTGAACAGGCGGCACCTCTGAGCCCTTCATCATGGCACGAAATCGCTCTTGCGCCTTAGAAAATTCATCCACAGTTAAGAACATCAGCATCAATGTCTGTGCACGTGAATTTGAGTTTTCACATATGTTTCGAAGTCTTGGGAGAGTAGTTTTGGGGAAGTAGCTCAAGGGTATCTTCAATTGGTATAGGATGCTGTAATAACGGGCCTGGAGAAAACTCTGTGGATTAGCCTCGCTAATTGGAGACTGCTGCAAAATTTTTGGGCAGTTAGTCTTTGCAGGTGGCCTCATGAAGCCCCGAAATTCGACCGGAATGTCCTTGTGCTCGAAAACCTCTCTTGGTTTGGGTATTTCCCATGCATCTGGATCACATGAGGTACAAATTATTGGTCTATCGTGAGCGTCTGCGAATACCATGTCAGCAAGCAACAAAACATGAGCATTTCTTTCTCCATATGCCACTAAGTAGCCTTGTCGCAGCTCACATCCATCATATAGATTGACAAAGCATACGCCTTGACCCTGAAGCAGTTCGGATATGGATCGAGACGATAAAAGAATGGTTTTAGACTCAAAGGCTCGTGGTGGGATTGTGTCGAAATGGACATTGGGTGTATGCTTTTGAACCTCGAGTTTGCACTGTACAGAATCCGGGCCAGACCCGTGAATTAACATAATTTTGGCAACGCAGCAAGCTGTTAGCGACTGGTTTTGAATAATATCAATCGTTTCAACTTCTTCTGGCTTGTGATTGTGTCTTTACAACTTTGTATTTGCGTGGCTCGGCGTTTGGTATTGATGGTGATGTTTAAAAGCTCAGGAGTGGCTGGCCCAAATAGGCCGGAAGAAGCAAAAAATGGAGGCGGGAAAGATCTTCCGATGAGACCTCCATAAACCAATTTCAACGCTCGTGGGTGTCCAGGATTTTGTCCTGGCTTGCCGTGTGGGGAGATGGCGTCAAAACATATACTGTATTGTAGTTGATACGCGCGCGAGCCATGCGACTGTGTTGGAACTTGGCAGGTCTACACCTACACTACACTGTTATACTACTACACTATTGTACTTTTAAGCAACCTCCACCTAATGTATAAATAGCGTTGATAGACTCGTTAGGCTTCCATTCATATCACTAGACTTTATGTTTAATTCTCTCGCGTAGATCAGTACAAGCACAATTTCGTTGTGCTTTAACTGTTCTGTAATGTACTCTGATTTTTGTATACAGTGTTTTTCCAAATTATTCCAATCAGCGCGGCAGTAAAATTCACACCACACTAGCGAAATTATTCACGCCGAATGACGTACACCAATTTCATTAAACTTCAATATTCTGAAGTCATAAATTTGGACCATCACTTCTTATATACTACATGTTAAAGCCTTGCAACTACAATTAAGGGTCAGAACCGACATAAGTCAACTGGTTTCCTTATTATCCGGTACTCAACAACTTCATTCTTGGTCTGAATACTTTAGCTACTGTGATTTGAATCGTCTTGCCGCGCTGATAGGAATAATTTTGAAAAACCCTGTAGCTATGCAACAGTTCGCATCTCTCTTACTGTACAGTTATTGTCAATGAATAGTTTTTTTTTTTTTCGACGGTTATGCTTATTCATACAAGCACTTACAGGCTAGTAAGTGCTTGCCTCGTGCTCTCCTAAAACTTCTCACTGGTTATGTCGTTGCTCAGAATTTTGACCAGAGGCATAGCAAAGAATACGTGGTGTCCCATCATATCGCAATGATTGGAATACTGCCTCGTCAGAAGAACTAGAGATAAGTCTGTCTGAAGCATTCTTAAGATTTCGGGACGTGGCAAATACGAAGAGGACTGGTCCTGAATTTCTAGTGAATTCAACGAAAACAGTCTTCTCACGCTAATCTCCATAATTCCTGACTCCCTTTACCGATAATTTCTATCAGTCCTATCATTACCTACCATCGAAAATCACGATTACTTTCATCCATTTGAGTCAACCGGTGATAGTTTCTCAATAACATGATGGGTAAATGTCGGGCCGCGTCTCAACGCTGTTACAGCCATTCACGATGTGTCTTCCAACGTCTCACATGCCAGTTCACATTCATAGGATGAACACTTAGTTTCTCTCAGTCTTCACCCATGCATACGCTTCACCCAGCCACAGTCTCGTACATTGTTGTCATTGGCATCCACCTGGGCCGCATCTTTGCCATCATACTTTCCCTCAAAATCACCAGCGGGTTTTGAAATGCATAAGAATTCGCCATTCGGCAACACGCATTTGATTTGTGACGTTGGAAATTGGCACGGACAGTCTGCGGGGCTCTGGACACAAGCAAAAGTGTCTGCACACATGTAGCCCATACATCCGCTATCAAGGATCTTTTGCTCGATAGAATGGACTGGATCGTCTTGCTGAAACTGGTTGTGTAAGAACTCAAAAAGTCCTGCGGTAGCGATGCTGGGTAAAACAAACACAACAAGCAGAATGATTTGGATTTTCAGCATAGTGATTAAGCGTCACGTAAGAAAGATGGTTTTCTGATACCACGTCAGTCGCGGATATATATGCAGGTACAGACTTTGGCACGAGTTGGTTCATGAACCGTACACGGTAGGGAGCAATTATTTACGGGTCTTACTTCACTCTAAGGTCAAACATATGGTACCCGGCTTGATTCACCATGCTTTAGATTTTTTGCTTATTACTTTGTACATGACACCGCATACATTTTTTATGCTTGATCGAACAAATTCATTATCGTCTGCATATAATCACAGTTGCAAAACATTATGCTACTATCCTCCGACCATAATTCCTGATGTATAAAATAGTCTTGGAAGGCACGAACTTTTTGACTTTTCAGTTTTTGAGCGAATCTCATCTTTCAATGTCAAAGCTTATTCAGGAATTTGAGCGTTTTTGTTCGAGCTTTAAGAAGAACTCAGCAACAAAGAAGTCCAAGAAGTCAAAAGGTACTAGAAGAAAAGCAAAACATAAAGCAAAAAATAAAGCAAAAAATAAGCCCAAAAAGAATACAAGTATTCCCAACAGTACTAATTCCGTGGGCTTGAGCAACCTTGAAACCTTCCTGTCTTGTGAAGATGAAACTGCCCGTCTTGAGTGCTACAGCTTTTCGATCCATTCTGGAGACAGTGTTGTGGACATTTTACCTATCGAGAGGCCCCCAAAATTGTCCGATAGACAGGATTTTGCTTCAGCTGCCTACGAAAGCTCACAGAAGATGGATGATGATGAACTTATGTCGGACATTATGTCCGTGCAGCTGTATTGTCACCAGCTTGACTTGTTAGGTTCTCCCCAGGTTGCTTCTGTGCCTAACTTTGTTCCCACCAGATTTCCATCGACCTTCTTCGGTGGGAACGACACGGAGAACGCAAGGCCCAGAAACTCTCCTGCCATGACCTTGGAAGACTTGGACTTCCTATATTTCCCCACGTCTCTGTTTGCTGATGATTATCTGATGTTGGAAGTCTCCGACACTGATCTGAGCTCTTGGATAGATTTGGAACCTGAAGCAGAGCAATCTCAAGAGCTGTACAATTACGCCGAATTATACGAGCGCTCAGTTAGTGATAGCAGTTCAAAACCCAACGACAGTGATGTGGAATTTGATCCAATTGAAGAGATCGCCGCTATAATCAACAACCAGGAGCCCCCAATCCCTGACGAATTGATGGATGGTGATTTCCAGCTTGACATGTATACACGGTACCAGAACTTCTTTGGCTGGGACTTTCCGCTCTGCGAAGAGTGGATCCAGCGGGTTAAGACCATGGAAATGCCTGCTATTATATCAAGCCACCGCGAGTATCGCCGCTTTCGTTATTATGACTTAGTTCGCATGAAACTTAAGAATGACGAAGAGGTAGATCTCCAGCCACTCATGGAGACCAGAGTACGATTTGGGGTAATCAAGAGCAAGAGCCTTTCCTCCGGAAGCTACTTGGCTGAAACTACCTCTTTTCCGGTCAGCTATCAGCCACAGTCTATTCTTATGGTCAAGAACGCTCCTCCGAGACAGAGACCTGAACTTATTTCAATTGCTTTTCTCAAAACTAACGTTTGTATCAAGATGAAAAAATGCGTTTTGGAGCTAGAGCAAAAGGTTCTCAGTGGCATGACCTTGAAGAAGGCTGAGGTGGAAGCTTTGATGAATATTGCAGATGAGCACGCTAGTGAGTTTGTTGAGAATATTCTTCGCTCTTTTGAGGGCATCAGCGCTACCGGCAAAAGATTTCTATCCTTGATTAATCGTTTGCAAGCTTTGGCCAACCGCTACATGGTACTCAACGACGATCTCTTCCGCAAATCTCTCAAAGAGGAAGACCCTTTACTCAAACTCTTGGAGGTTCTTGTTTACGACTGCATCGAGTTACAGGAGGAAATTTTTGAGTTCCAAGACGGCTTCGACCGGTGTCATGCATACATGCAGAGCCACGTTGCGGGCTTGCTTTCCCACGCTAACGATTGCCTTGTCTATTTGAACCAGTGTCGTAACATATTGCAGGCAGGTTATCTGCATGAAGTTTCCTCTTTTGAGGTGTCATGGGGCAAACAGTACACCAGGAATCTCCAGTTTCTTGAGAACTTAAAGGCCAAGCGCATCTTCCGCTTTTTGGTGGGTGACTTCGACAAGATGTACACAAACTCAAGAAATATTCTGGAGGTATGTAAAGACTTGTTAAGAGAGAGTGAGTCTTGCTTTAACGAAGTGTCTTTATCTCAATAGTGTTTGGTTTTTTCATGGCTAGTTACATTTATTTGGGTTGGTCTGCCAGTGAGACACAGATGACAAGATGAAGAGCAAAAAATTGAAGAGGTGTTTATTATTTTGTGAGGATGATCTATTTCAACGGTGTCACTTCCAGTTACTTTTAGTTAAACTAAGTGCCATTGCTGCAAAAAATGTCTGAAATCTGTATGCAGGTAGTCTAACTGTTGAAGTGAGCACTCCGTGTCCGAGTTAAACTTCATGATCTTCTATAGCTACTAAGAGCAATTGGTGGGTCTGGTAGCTGGAGACATCTTTGTCAACCCTATAGATAATGTTGATTAGTTATAAACATGGGCAGTAGCCCTCCCTTTTATATTGAAGTGGACCTTTACCCGTTTCATACCACTGCGGTAGAGGTGCGCATACTGTACGCCCGTTTCACAACTCAATCTGGAGTTCAAAGTGTCTCTTGAAACAGCGCAAGTCAGCGCTGTACGTAAATCGCGCTCAGACTTTGACCTCCAACTCAATGAAACCAGTTCAGTTCCGTCCGATTTGACCTCAACTGGTACTGCAAAACTTCCAAGTGTAGTACATATGAGGATTGAGTTAAGTATACTGAACTCTAATGAAAGCTGGTGTGAATCAGTTCGCCATTGGGTTCGAAAGACTGTGCGAAGGAGTACGGAACTTTTTGAGTTATTGGTTGGTTCAATCTTGCTAGTGTGGTTTGAGTCGTTTTGCCGCGCTGGTTTGAACCGTTTTGTCTCCTTGGTCCGAATCATTTTCCCACACTGATTTTAACAGTTTTGAAAAACACTGTATGCACATGATTCAATTGGCGGTTCATTCATCTAATTTGTGTCTGTTGACTACTATGCCGCTTGAATCATGTGTGCAGGAAATTTTTGGTGCAATTTTGCACCCGCCCAGTGTGGCTCGGCATTGCGCTTGTGGCAGTGTGTTTCTCACCACTCAAAGCATCCGAAAGTAAATCAACCAATTTTTCTTTCAAGGTTTATGAGCTTTGGATTACTTAAAAGTTTGAAAATTGAACTTTAGTGCTGAAATCTCAAAGTATTTATGTGCAATTCTAAAGGTCATGATTTCAAAATCCGAAAGTGGCGGGATATCTAAACTTACGCTGGGTTTGGGCTTCTGCCATACTTCTGAGGAGCCTTTTTTTCAAATACGTAAGTATTTAACCAGTTTTTTTGAGCCATTCCCTTCTCAAAGCTCAGATATCTCTTTTGGGGGCGGTTTAGACCCACTTGTGGATTGTACACTTTCGAAAAGCGCACCTTCCGAGAAAGAGCTTTTGGCCACTTCAACAAGTCTTAGCGACAGGGTGAAGATGAATAACTTTTTCCCGAAGAAAAGGCTTTATGCAACAAGGACCAGAAAGTACTTCAATCTTGCATTTGGGAGTAAGAGTAAAAATCGCAGTGCCGAGAAACCGGAAGGTAAACTTGAGTTTCTCTACAATACACCCAAAAAAAAAAAGCTGATTAAAGGTCAAGTCTTTCTGAAAGTCAGTTTTGTATTTAATGATAGGACTTTTAGATTTTTTGGTAGTCTCGGCTTCAAAAATACCAAGAAATCGCAGTGGCCCGAGTACCCTGTACTCATCAGTCAGCCTATGAGATGTCCTCTTCAAATCCCCAATCTTCAGTTTGATTCTTGGTGTCAAAAAAGATCAATTCGTACATTTTCTAGATGCAGGAGCGGGATCGGATGTTGGGCGCTGAAACTCAATTCAAAAAAGGCAACGAACCCGGATGTACAGGTGGAAAATGCCTCCCTTAGCGACACTTCTGTGCCACTGACCACATCCTACTATACTGGGAGCATCAATGAGGGCGCAGACTATTTTAAATATCCAGAAGTTCAGTCTACTCAGAGCGTAATGCAAAAATCCGCAGGCCCAAATATATCTCCCGCTCAGCTATACGCACGATTTTTGGCAGACATCTGCAATTCTCTGGCTGAATCATTCAATGACTTGCGAAGATGTTCTTTGCGTGATGACAGTATTATTTTACAGGAGGATGGAAGTAAGGATGTCGTGAGAAACACAGCTGAGCTGCTTGCGGATTTTCACTTTAGTAAGCCATGGACCGTTTTGTCTAACGTTAGCGCACAAGTGACACTTCTAGAAGAAAGTCAAGTGATTTTTGGTACGAACAGAAGCGCTGGGATAGAAAAGACAGAATTTCATCGGAGTGAAAACTACACAGCTCTCAAGTCTTGCACCACTAATTCAGATAGCGGACAAGAGGACAACTCAGTTAACTTCACCACCAAAAGCTTTCCCGATGGAACTTGTCTGAGGCTTGATAGATACTTACAGGAATGGAGACCAAAAGTTCCTGAAAATCCTCCAATAGACACTTTATATGGCGGTGCTCTCGGTACAAAATTGGGTGCAGAAAGCCTGGCAAAAATTCACATGTCAAAAAGCTGTTTTGACTCGAATAAAGAAGCAGTACGGAGCAAACAACTTTCCGAAAACGAAGATTATCGTATTTCTTTGAACCCCAAAATTAAGTTATACCACGCAGTAAGCGAGAAGAAAGAGAAACTGCCTGCCTTAAACAACGCCTTGAAAGAAGATTTTGTTACCTTTTCTATTACTGAAGTCAATAATGATAAGTGTGAAAGCGGAGACAAGCAAAATATAGAAAACCGAAGACCCCCGTCTACTGCCCCTCAACAAGGTCTGGCTGAGTGGGAAAATCTTAGCGCTATTTCAGCTAGATGTCTGGAGACATTCAAATGTTCAAAATTTCGGGGCTCTCCGGGCTTTAATCAGCCAATAGATAGAGGCCGTTGTATTGGAAAAAAGGGCCAGTACAAATTGAAACCGTGTGGACCGTGTGATCCAGATGACTCAGAGATATCAGACTATGCTGAAAGATATGTGAGCAATTCTGCTTGTAGAAGATCAAAATTTGGACCAGGCAATGTTGGGATTCCCCATGTTGCAAAACTCAAGATCGAGCAACTGCCTAGTACGCTGACCGGAAGTGGCTTACCAAGAAGGAAACTAGGCTGTAATAAAGAATATATTGTGGAAACTTTTGATTCAGAGAAAGAAATTCAAACTGATGTTGGTGAAAGAAACTTTGGAGAAATAATTGAGTGGGTACTGAAGAGTTCACAAAAATTATCTCTTTTGACGCCTTGCAAAAACCACGAAATTGTCAACATGAGCGTGAAACCTTATATTTACACCTGGAATGGAGCAACAGGCTCTAATGGAGGTGAAATTCCCGCTTTCTCGACACCAAAAGAGCACAAAACGTTTAATGAGCATTCCCAAGACGTTTTTCTCGCCAATTCCACACCTCGAGATTCCTCACTCGGCTCTGGGTTTCGAGATTTCTCTATAAAAGGTACCAAAGATTATATTAACCGCTCCCTATCTTTGGATGGAAAAGCTTTATGCTCTTCTGCAGTCCTGCAAGTCTCCCAAAACATTCTCCTCGAAGTGGAGTTTGAGAAAGAAGAGCCCGAAGATACGAAGAAACTTCTAGCAGCTTCCAGTTTTTTGGCTTTGGACAAAAGTTTAGATAATTTTGACCCTGCTCGTAATTGCAATGATCCGTTTTATTGCCCGTGTGCAAATTTTTCTCCCAAAAATCTTTTTTACGATTACGAATGCGATTCCAAAACTCTCCCAACAGACAGTGTGTGCTCTGAGAATAGCATTGAAAAGACAGATTCTGATGCCCCTTGAGGCCTCAGTCATGCTAGTTGCTATAGTTGTGACATCGATACATTTGGTTAGATGAAGCAATTGGTTTCATAATTAGTTTACTTCTGTAGGCTATTGTTGACTCAGCAACAGGCATGTCCTTCACTTAATGAAGCCGAGAGCTATGACTGTGACAGTGCTGTAACATAAACACTCAAGTTGACTTTTCTGAAGTTGAATCAATTGCTCACTTAATGCTCCTCGTAGCTCAATCTGAGAGCTTCATTAGATAATCTTGTTGGGGCCGCCGATGTGTATGTACCTAACTATAATTTGTTTTTTTGGAGCATTGTCAAACAAATGCAACATACATCATGAGTCACTAAGAATCAATATTTTGACGCTATTAGATTGAATTTGATTCACAAGATATCATTCTCGCGTGATACGAATTTGTCTTCTCAATGTTGTTTGAATTAGACCTGAGTTTATGGAAATACATGGATAGACATCAATTGTTACAGTGCCTTCAATTTGATTGAAGACTTGAGGTTGTGTTTCTTGAGTTTTAGTGGGCTTCAACTCGCAGTACATTAAAGCATAGTATAAAATAAAAATATGAGGTCATCCGTAATCCGTTTCCAGACGAACGATGTACACCAAACACATGGGATCAATTCCAACTCACTTAAATTCTCGAGAACCTGATTGCGCTAGATCTATAAATTTGGCGATTTTTATTGAAGTAGATAATCAGTACACCGATTTTGAAAACCAATAAATCCGCAATTGAATGATTTAAACCTTGGTAACCAAGTCAAAAGGCTATGACAGTGTCGACTATCAACACGCCTAACGCAACGATAAAAATGTCGCAGCCGCCTCGTAGTTCACACCCTTAGGAGGCTCTGGGCTAGCTATTTCTTTGTCCCCTAGAGACTCTGAACTCCCCTTTCTCAACAACTTTTTGGGGATGGCCATTATTTTGGTTATAGTGGACACGTCACTGGTGACGGAAGTTGAAACCGAATTGGTTTGTGTATGGAGAGAGTCAAAGGATTTTTTGCTGGATGTCATTTTTGTTTGGACAACTAAAAATATTGAGGAGCTATGATGCTTTTATACACTTTGTCCTAAGCCCTATTAGTAATTCCAATGAGTAAGCACAATGACTCTTCACTGCGCATGCGAGAACTGCTGTGGAAGGAGTCATATTGGCTGGCGCATACACTTCTCGTAAATTACCAATGCCTGCTAATGTGGGAGTGCATATATATCGGGGTATGCGGCTCAATTATGTATGTACTGCATTTAGACGCTTTTACCGTCACGATGACTCAGCAAGAGCCACACACAATGATAAGAACAGCAGCAACCTGGGTATATAGTTGAAGTTTGAGCACGCCACATATTCATAGTTTATTTCTGGAAAGTTTAAGCATGCCACATATTCATAGTGTAACATCATGACAAATTGTATAGCCGCAAAGATTTAAAAAAAATTAAAGGGGGCATACTGGGAATTGAACCCAGGGCCTCTCGCAAGCTTGCAGTGCAACCCAAAGCGAGAATCATACCACTAGACCACACGCCCTTCTTGGAGAAACTAAATGACATACAAGTTACTAATCTCAATATAGAATCGAATACCAGATATGAAACAGGAAGATCAAATAGCCATGCCAGACCAATCAGTATGATACGCTTGAAGGATAGAAACAAGATTTGCAGACGCAAACGCTACAAGAACGCGGACAAGACCAAATCGGCCGACATTCCCGGGTGTGGTCGAAGTAATCGACGTGCAGAGACCTGGCTCGATTAAGGACTAGGGACGTGGAATTACGAAAAACCAAAAAATCTTTCGACCCCCCTGCCGTTTACTTAAATACGATATTACAGTCAACAAAGATATCTATGTACAGTATATAGTTCCCCCTGAATGGGCGATTTCCTACTAGAGTAGACGATCGTGAAGAGTCAAATTCCCACGAGCTTAATCATTCTTGGACGATCCTAAATTATTGACTAGCAGTCAAAAGCTTAACCCCATGTGAAACAGGCTAAAATACCAGATTGCATAATTATTCCAAAAAATTTTTTTAAGGCACATGAGATACATTAGATCTCTACAAGCTATATCGAGTGGGAATGGTCAAGAAAAACCCTCACCCTTTGATTTTTAAGTAGGGATAGAGTGATCTGAGCTGGGGCTCGGTACCGAGATCTCGTGTGGGGAGCGAGTACGAAAACGCCTCTTAATATAGTCCTGTCACAGCATCGGGTCAGGGAAGGCACAAATACCTTGCGAAACACTCATGAGGGGAGGAACAGAACTCCATTTTTACAGATAATCCGATGCAAGAGAATCAAGGATAGTAACAACAACATTAGAGTCCACAACAACTGACTGGGTGAGTTCCTACAAAGGAAAGCCCTTCAGAATATTCCAGAACACTGTATAGGTCATCGTTCATGGAATAGATCCTTGTAATTAATAAGCAGTAAGAGACTTAGACCCTTTGCAAATACAGGTTGAAGTCTCAGATTGTATATGAATTCTAACAAGTTTGTGCTACTTGGTCCATCTAGTGGTAAAGCTTGAAGTTTGACTTGAATTTCCTGCCGGTTTCTTTTTTATCTTCAGAGGTATCTGCAATAATTAAAAAGCATCTAGCAAGGCAAATAGGTAATCCCATGCACAGAAATCTAAATCTTTTATCCAGAGTGTGGTGAAGTTATACAATTCAATGAATATTTTTGATGCTTCTCAACTTATCCTTCACCTCCAAAACCACCTCTTCGAGCGCTCTTTTCTCTGACCTTACGCCCAAAAAACATATCAATCCATTGATAATTCCCGTGACTGCAATAAGCATGCTTATTACCGACAAAATCACCGATACCCAAGGCTGTGCGATAGATGCAAAAACAATGCCAATTTGGATACCCACAACCACGGTGATGGAAGCATAAAAATGCCATTTTCGCCAATTCGCCTGAAACGGGATGGTCTCATTAATGTACCCTTGTACCTCATCGATTGTCTCGGTGTAGAGGTGGGCCAAGATCTCTCTCGAGGGTGGCTCCGCGGGGCCCGAGTCCTTAATCTGCAATGTCACAGAATATGCAAAATGGTCAGAGTATGAACATGACAAAGGCGGAGGTAAAATCCCTGTAAACTCAACACTGGCCAGAACGGGCATCAAAGTGTTGGTATCTATCAAGGCATAATCAAGCCGGCATGCCTCCCAGGGTTCTCGATTTGCGCGCCACGTATTCAAACGTGAGTTACATGTTACACCACCTTTCAGTATCTGATCCTTGGCCTGCATGAGGGCCAAATCCTCCTTCAGCACCAACGCGTCACCCTTGAGCAATTCCCAGGAATCTCGAATTCCACCTTCGAGTGTAAAAATCCTATGTGGTAAGGAGTCAGGTTTAGAATTCAAATCACCAACCTGAATCACTGCGTACCCCGCAGATCTCAATGTCTTGACTAGTTGCGCCATGTCCCAGGCCTGACACGCCCTATGGGTGGAGTATGCAGCATCCCCACTGGGTGCATATGGCGCGTGCATATGACTGTTTAGCAAAGCCAAATCTCTGGAATCAGTCTTCACTATAGTAACGGCAATTGACTTTCCCACGAGCCAGTCACCGCGGAAAAAGGCGCTAGGACGTCCATTGATCGGAAACCGGTACAAAAAGGTGTTTTTAATGGGGAGTTTCAGAAGAACTGCTAAGCCAGGCCCCGTGATAATTCCAGACCGGAAGAAACGGCTGAATGGGTAATTCTTCCCGCAAATCTGTTGAATGAATTCCCAGTCCAGTTCGACCCATACTTCTTGAAGGGCTACGACATCGTATTCGGCCTGCGCAAGCTCATGTGCAATCGCCCGAAGCCGCTCCTGTCGCATTTTGGAAACATACTTGAGACCCCAACAGTTGAACGTAAGCAACGACACGGTCCCCGGCATTTTGATGTTCAGTATGCTCGAAACAACGTTTTCAAAGTGGGTACAAAGGCCCGCGCACTCACGTGGAGCCGAGAAGGTGACGGGGTGGGTCACACACCGGGCAACGACCCTGAGACACGTAAGTGACCCGATCAGGCCGTCGTGCGCATAAAATTAATTCCCATTGTAACAGTATTTCTGCTCCGTTTTCGGAATAATTTAGTAATTTTGGACGACCTTTAGAGGAATGTTCTGTCACGTGATTGTATGCGCTCGTGACTTGATGCGCGAATGTCAAAACAAGCTTAGCTACAACGGCCCTGCGCTACCAATATGATGAAACCCCCGCTTGAGGAGTTTGAAGATGTCCGAAGGGAGATGGAGGATTTCTCCTCAAGGTTTTACTCACTTATTCTTGATCGGAAAAGCTCTATGCATACCAAAAAGCAGCAGCACACGGGTCAAGTTAAGACACTCGAGACAAGGCGCCTTAAACTAAACGAGGAAATTAAAGAAATGCAGATTAAGAAGGGACATACATCCGCTATCATTAACGCAAGCCTTGAAGATCTTCGTAACAAACAAAATAAAGTTGAGGTTCTAACACAACAACTCAAAGTTTTGCGACAAGACAAATCATCGCTTCGACAGGAAAACGCCAGTTTGAAAGAACAAGTACAAGGGTTACAAACTTCCTTGACCCATACTCAGAATGATTTGGAAGCTCAACTGCGAAAAGATGAGGAAGAATTGACTAAATTCGAAGCCTACTTAGGCTTAAAGATTGAGGCTATAGAGGAAAATGTGTTAAATTTCCGATTTTTCAACGTGGACCCCAATAACATTGATGCTGAAGTGTCTTGCGAGCTAAATGTTGGGGGAAATAAGTTTGCTCTTGGAGCTACCAGGCCGAAATTGCGCCCAGATATTGTGGCAACGTTGACCCGAGACCTCAATGCCCATGGCGAGATCGTGGTTTTTTTGAGGCAAATCAGAAAAGCGTTGAGAGATGCACTTTGAATTAGAAATCCACAACTTTTGTGCTTTAACTCCACGGCTCTCCACTGGCTGGAGACAAGTGCTATAGTGCGAAAGATTTACAGAACTAGAGAATCACCAAACCAGATGAACATGTACTTCTGTGACGTGTAATAATCACTTGTTATAAACATTTTATTTGATGATGAAATTAGTGAACAGAATGTTCAAGTCCAAAAGATTGTGAGATGTGATACTGAGTGTGTGTAACTGGATTTAACTCGAAACTTATTTGCGTGCTGGTAGATTACAATTTTCTGACACATTGAAATGGAAACTTATTTTGCTTATGCTCAAAACAGTCCATCCTGCAAATTGTTGTGCATAATTTACTGTGAGCATACCAAATTATGCAACTCGATGGATAAAAGAAGAACGAGTGACCTTGACTCTTACTAGTTTTTCTCTTTTGATTGTCTGAGTATATGTATCTCGGGAATGAAACTTTCCATTCTCTTACTATTGGCCGCCTTTGTGTGCTTCTCACGGACACTTGAAGTCATAGACCCAAATACAGTTTATCCGAACTTGCAAAAGTTCAAAAACAGAAACGGGCTTATGGGTTCTTTTTTCTGGAAAAAGTTGAATCTGGGTGGGATTAAAGACTCCCCAGAAAATGTTTTTTTTCTTGAAGACACTCGTACCATCTTCGTTGTCACCGACAAGAATTTGTACGGTCCGTCACGATTTCCATTTTTTAAAAAGTCAACTCTAGATATTTCGCTAATAGAAATTGATTTGGGAAGTGAGATCAGATCGCTTGGGTCAAAATATTACCCGTTGGTCACAGCTTCTGCTGAACTTTCGTCAAGCAGTGTCATCATTGAACGCGAAGTGTCTCACGCGCGAAGCATTAACTTTAGCCCTTCGATTCTGCTTGCACTTTCATTGGCCAGAAGTGGTATTGGGTTTGTATTAGGCCTCGGCGAAAACTACGCCAGGTTCAATAAGGAGACTATCACGTGTACTGCGAACCCTGGTGACCGGGTCCAGTTGCAGGTGACCAATGCCATGATCCACTTTCCGCAAGCAAGGACCCGGGTCGTTAAATACAAGCGTAAAAAGCATCTCTGGATTGACGAATCCTGGGTAGCAGTCGAATCTCACTTCTCGAATGAGAAGCATGTTGGTGCATTATTCTATGAAAACTTTAGATTGGGGCGGCATCGTTGCGTAACAAACGTATCGCATTTTGAGGATACAAGCAAACGGAAGTGGATCGAATGGAATATGCCATGGTCTGGGTCCGCCTGAATCAAGTATCCGGAATAATGTTTGTTGTAAGCTGTTATACACGTAAGTGCCAGGTTTTGATTGAAGAAGTGAAGGTGTAGAGTCTTGTCACAGTATGTCAACAAATCAGGATCTCTCAGATCCGCAGGGCACATTCCATTACCACTGAGGACANATCTCTCAGATCCGCAGGGCACATTCCATTACCACTGAGGACAATAGTAGCATCGCAGAACGCTTAGACGTGTGTACCGTACATTGTCGATCCAAACACCAACCAGCCACCCACACGACCCTACTCTGGTAACTATATAAACCCGGCTCTTTCCCTTAGGGAAGAGCCATCAATGAATACACACCTGATAGGCACCAGACGTTACTACAGAATCTAACACTCACATATGTAGAGGAATCAATGNGTTAAACTTCCTAAACTTCTATAGCTACAGAACACTTTTGGTGGGTCTGGTTGAGGGAGCCATGGTATTCTTATGGCCCCTGGTGGTTCTGTTGATTACTCTTATAAAAGTGGGCGCGGCCCTCCCTTTAATATATGGGAGTGGACCTTCACCCTTATTAGCCGCGTTTGTGGCACTGGTGTGCATGCAACTATTGAGACAGCCCAATTAGGGAGTCAAAGGGTACACTTGAAACATCCTTATAGGGCAATGCGCATAAACCGCGCATTCTCACATTTTGACTCTCAACAAATGTATCCATTCTCAAATAGCTCCTTGGGACGTGGAGCTTCTGTTTTGATGGACATTTCAGTCTCCATGTAAATTTGTTGTATTCCTTTTACTAACTATCTAAGAAAGTCAAATCTGAACTCAATCTCTAACCTTGATTCCCGAGCCCAGTGGGAATTCCTCCCGTATTTATAGTTCAACAGACGGTCTTCCTAGACAGAGGCTTTCCCTCTGTTCCCATCGCACAAGCCCTGCTCCTCTTGTTTCATCTATACCATTCAATCATGCTTCTTGGTAGCTTGTGGTTCTTGGCCTTAATTATTCTGTACACAGTATCCTGAAAATATTATTGTCCTGCACATGGCTTTTCTGTATGTACCGATGTCGAAGATGTTCAACAGAATATGTGACATGTGACAATATGGAAGTGCGGGAAACTATGATGCAAGTTTAAAGGCAGTACGGTACCCGGACGCAATATTGGATAAATATGGCCGGTACTCGCATGTGTGAGAAATACAGGGTGCAGATGAAACAAGCGATTTATAGGACACTCTTCGCGCACTGCCATCAAGCAACTTTAACCTCTTGACGGAGAGTTCTCAAAGGGGGACTATTAGATTCTTTAGTAATGTCTGTTGTTGAACAAGTGTCTATTCGTTGATGGTCTTCTCAGGAAGGGCGAGGATCGGGGAATTTATTATCGTTCGGACAACCCCTTACCGCTCGTCCTGCAGGCACTATCCGTCCGTGTGAGCTGATATCTTAGGTCTCGGCCCGGTCGAGCCGGTTAATAGGGTTTAGAAAGGAGGCTATGTCTGACGAGGGCCATGTCTATAACGGTGGTTGTGTCTAATCGACCAGCGAAGGTATTCTGCTAGCCATGTGTTGTGTACTACCTATGTCAGATCTAACGGACTATTTATTGAAGAAGCCCGCTTTGCTTGGTGCAGTATCAACCAAAATATTTCACCAGTAAGTTACAAGTATAGTTAGACACGATTAAGGAATTAAGATGACTGAGATGGATACTGAAGATCTACATTAGTTAAATTCATTGAAATTCATTGACACCATCGTTCCATTCTAGAGGGAGGTCTATAAACGCGCAGTATTGACCCCACTAACGAATAGTCTAAGTTGTGTAGGTATCTGGCAAAAAAAAACTACCGAACTTATCTTGGAAAGAAAGGTGCATGTCACGAGAGTATAATTCAGACCTATAATAGCAATCCTCAATGAACGACGGATAACTTTTCCATGCTCGTCGCTACCTCATGGTATACAGGTTAACCATGAGTGTTCCGATTTCGCATACACCGAGCATCCTCCCCCTTACCGAGTTCGCACCGTCCACACTGTACTTTACAAGAGCTAAAATGGACAAGCAACGAATCATTTCTCATATGAACTCAGACCACCAGTTGGCTCTAGTAGACTATACTGTCGTTTATGGTCATGAAAGCTTGTCGAGCATTCGCTCCAAAACAGTGCAAATTATTGACACTGATGAAGAAAGCCTCACTTTAACCTATGAGACACAGGATGGCGCTACTAAAAACCTTGTGATTATTTGGAATGAAGCTGAGGACTTCCAGGACTTGAAGGTGAAATCAATGCTGGATATTAAAGCCAAATTGATCGCTATGGCCAAGTATGCTGCATCTAAACAGGGGTACTCCTTCAAGCGTATCACTACAGTCGTGGGGCCCAACAACGTTATAAGCTACTCTATGTATGCGCTTGCTGCATTGTTCTTCACACTTTCTGCGAAAAAGTCTCTTATTGGCGTATTATTTGGTCGTTTTTTCTCTAAGGAAACCATTGCGCTTGCAGAAAAGTATGTTGTTCCATTTACCGCAGCAGTTTATGGAATTCATATCACAGAAATGATCTTTTTGGTCTTTCCTATGACAATCAAGTACAGAATGCCACTCAACACGCAGCTTATGTGGTTGGTGATGAACTTTTTCGAGGGCTTTTTGGCCCCATTGAGATTGAAAAAGCTTGCCAAATAAAATAAATGGATGAGAGCATTGCTTCTTAACTCTATAGCTTACAAGGTCCATAATATTGTTCATATTCTTATGCCTTAATTCATAGCATCTGGTGAAATTTTTGAGATTTACTTACATACGGCTACGTCTATCAGTCACCAAATGTCTTGCGCAAATTCAAATCAGTAGTCCAGAATTATCGTGAAATTCTCTCACTCCTGCAGTATTTCGATTTAAAAATTTCTTTTCATCCTTGAACCTTCAAGGAAAGATGTGCTTTATGTATGACTCGCGTAAATTTTTCTTAAGTTGATGGCAGAGAACAGCATCTTTGCAGTTCCGGAAAACTTGAGTAAATTATCCTGGATCTCAAAAATGGCATTCCTGAAAACATGTCTGTAATTGACTGAGCTGACGATAGCTGCTTGTAATCTCCATAGTTTTGTTTGTTTGTTTACTTGCTTGGTCGCTATTCTTGGAATTCTTATCCATATTTTCTCACCAGTCTCGCTACAAAACACAAGTTTACAATTCCACCACACCAGATTACTTAAATTACGGAAAAATAATCATCGAGCTTGTTACCCATTCAAAGATCCCAAAATAAAACTTTCAGAGTTTTCCCGGCTCAATTGGATTTTTAAGGAGTGATTAAACATCTAGTTACTCAAAGAATTACCTTCTCACATCCTTTTATTTCTATACAAAATAATAGAATTGCAGTAATTTACAAACCATTGAGAATAATTTTATTTATTGA
>NKZR01001387.1:0-133454 GCA_002370795.1 Metschnikowia sp. 03-147.1 | reverse complement strand
ATTATATAAACCCCGGTCCTCGCCTTCAATGACAGGACCATCAACGAATAAACACTTACTTAACATCAGACGTTACTAAAGAATCTAACAGTGCTGATATCATACTGATATCACATGTCACTGCTGATATCACATGTCACTGCTGATATCATACTAATATTACATACTGTACTGATACTATTTTGTACTGCTATCACCTTGTTCACTACTCAATTAGGTTCTTTGGAGCTTCTCGTCCCTCGTTTCCACTCTATATGCAATTTTGTAGCCTGCTAATGATCTCCAACCTACTCTATACCCCTCCAACCTACTCTATACCCCATACTCTCGAGTCACATCTCAATAGCAGAGGTTGCCGTGTCTTTGGCGTACCAGAGATGCCCACCACGCGAGTATATCATAAGGTCCTGGGAAAGACCGAACGCCATCGCTAGTAGACCACCTTTCCGCACGTATTTCAACTTCTGCACCCGAGACATGTGCTTGGATGTCGCAACGCCGTACGCACAGAGCGTGCCAACCACTGTGGTGTTGGCGAAGTCGATGGATCCACGTGCCGTATCGAGCCCAGCCTCCAACGCAAGGAATGTGCACATCCCCAACGAGTACTTGGCCGCCAAGCGGCACGCCTGGGCTAAGCCTGACGTTAGCATTGTGTAGTTTTTCTTCTTGTGGTAGAAGTACCATCCCCCCACTGTCCGGGGAAGCCGGTGGGCGTTCTCAGTCAAGTAGCGGAGCGAGGAGAGCTTGATGCCCTCGTAGAAGCCCTGGCCGGCGCCAACCATGGCGGCAATCGTGCCCACTGTGGTGATCCTGTCCACGGGCCCAAGATGTAGGCGCTGGTTGTCTATGGTATGGGACATGGAGCTGGTGTAGTTGCACGCTCTTTTCGCGTCGCACTAATAAGGCGTGGTCTCAGCAGCGATGCTCACGGCAACTGTCGTGTGGTGTTGATCTGTGCTATTCAATAGGAAGCCCTCGGACCCGGAATTATGTTCAGATCGTTAGCAGCATAGGCTTTTCGCCCATAGCTACATACCTGTGGATCCTATTATAGAGAATGGTATTAGGTGTTGATAAAATAGATGATTGTAGTTCAGCATATCCAGAAAAATTCACAGATTCTGCAAATAATATACATAATAAATCTATGATAGCTAGACTAACTCCTAGCTTATAAATTGGCCTGTTGAACATATAGAATCTAAGAGTGCACATTCACTGTTAGGTGACCCTACTAATAAGGTTCCATATACCCCTTCACTACTCATTGCTAATACTAATATCAATCCGTAATTATGATCTGTCTAGCTACTGATCCAAAATGGACTTGACAAACTCAACGTAGTCCACGTTGCCGTCTGCGGTGACATTGACGCCCTTGAGCAATTCATCCACCTCTGAGTCGCTCAACTTCTCTCCGATGGACGTCAAAATGTACCTCAACTCCCCGACCCCAATGTAGCCGGTCTGTTCTTTGTCAAACACCTGGAAGCCCTTGATGTAGTCTTCTGGGAGACCCAAAGGCTTGAACCCGTCGGGTCTGTCGACGATCTTCTGGTATGTAGCGAAGTCAAACTCACTCAGTTTGACGGACTCCTGCAACTCAGCAATCTCGGCCAACGTGGGGTTCTGGCCAACTGCCCTCAACAAGTCGCCCAAATGCTCGATGGGGATCTTGCCCGTACCTTTTTTATCGAAGAGAGCGAAAGCGTCTTTGTAGGTTTTGTTGTTGGACTGTGGTTAGTATGCGTGTGTAGACGTCTGTAGACGTGTTCACAGGGGTCGGAGACTCCCCAATCGCCGTCACCAGCAAGGCGTCTTACACCTGCCGTGTGCTGTGCCGGCGCTGGTCTCGCACGCTACGCCGTGCCTGCTGGTCTGGACATACCATTGTAGTTAGTGAAGGCTTAGACGGAGCGCGGAGACTTGATTTGAATATAAACATAAATAAACGCACGTGACCCACACTCTTCATGCTCTTGTTTCCGACCCACCGAAAAGCTGGGTTTCGGTGTAGCTGTTATAATTGATCTGAGGCCACTCCACCACAGTAGCTCCACTCTAGCCGCCTGGCCAGCGGGGAACGTCCTCGTGGGCCTATGCCTTTTCTCGCGCGTGCCATCGTACGAGTAAGTGCGGTGTAGACTTGAGTCTACACCGCACTTGAGTCTACACCGCACTTACTCCTCGAGATGAACGGGCCCCCAAAAAGGCGGAGGACAAACGGGCATGCGAGCTTGTCTAGTGAAGCAGAGCCTGCGTTGGATCACGACCTGGCAGCGCTGTTCAAGCCCGGAAATATCATATCCCTTCGTGTGTGGAACTTCACCACTTACTCTTATGGAGTGTTCAACCTCACGCCCTCATTGAACATGATCATAGGGCCAAACGGGACAGGCAAGTCCACTTTTGTGGCTGCAGTGTGCTTGGGTTTGGGCGGACGAGTCGATTTGATCAAGCGCAAAACGCTAGACTCCATGATCAAGTCGGGTGAAACGGAAGCTGCTATCGAGATCGTCTTGAAGAACAAGGGCCAGCAGCAGAACATCAAGATCGAGAGGAGGTTTGCCTTGAAGCTGAACAAATCCCTGTGGAAGCTCAACGGAGAGCCGTCCAGTACTGAAGCCGTTCGAAATCTTGTGCTCTCTTTCAACATCCAACTAGATAACTTGTGCCACTTTCTCCCGCAGGAAAGAGTAGCAGAATTTGCGTCCTTGTCCCCTGAGAAGCTTCTCTTGGAGACCGAGCGGACTATCGGTGACAGCACGCTCTTGGGAAAGCACCAGTTGCTCATTGAGCTTGACGAAAGCTGGCAAGAGATCTCGCACAAGGTGGATCTGATGGAGGAGACCATCGCCAACTTGAAGGCGGATGTGGAGAATTTTGAGCAAGAGGCCCAGAAATTGCACGAGTTCGACGAGAAGGCCTCCCACATCAACCACCATAAGAAGTTGTTGCCGTTTGCCAAGCTTCAGGATTTGAAGGAAAAGATGAAGCACTTGAAAGAAATCCGGGACTCCGCCAAACTGGCTCTACACAATTTTGCAAAAAAGACAAGCCCGATAGAAAAAGCGGCAAAGCAGACAGCCCGAGATCTAGACTTGAATGCTGAACAAGTTGAGGTTTTGAAAGCTGAAATACTGAATTTGAGCAAGAAGTGCAGAACACTCTCAACCGACGCAACCCGGATTTCGAGAGAGTTTCCCACCATGCAAAATGAAATAGAGAATCTCAAGTCCCAGACGGAAAACAAGAAGAAGGAGTTGGCCAAGATCACTGAGGAGAGAGAAGAGCTCCGAAACAAATTGAGTAAGGCCGAAAGCGTCGATACTTCGGAAGTGGAAGCCATTTCGAGGTTAAGGCAAACGAAGCACGACGAACAGTCCAGAATTCAGGAGGACCTAGACTCTCTCAAGTTCCGGTTCACAACTCTTAAAAGAGACATTGATACCGACGAGCGGTCATTCCGCGATGAACGGGGGAAACTTGAGAGTAACGACAGAATTGAGATCTTCAATACTCCTAGAACAAGGTACCGCACAGAGCTATTGGAAAATGCTTATCGTGCACATGTTTTTCTCAGGAAAGAACGAAAAACGCAAAACCTAAAATACTACGAATCACCGATTGTTTCTTGTCGAGTCACGGATAAGAAGTATGCCAAGTACTTTGAAAAGGTCATCGACAACAATTCTTTATTTGCTCTTTATTTTGACACTGAGGAGGACTACCGGAAGGTGTCTGCTGTCTTGCCCAAAGACATCAACGTGCCCATGAGAGTTGTTTCAACGGCGCCACTCCAAAAACCAATGAGCTCAGAGAAGTTGCGGCTGCTTGGATTCGACGGCTATTTGCTGGACTTCTTGACGGGTCCGGAGTCGGTCATCCTGGGATTGAATCATCGCTCGTACTTGCACTCCATACCCGTTTGTCTGAAGGCCATCAAGACGGGCGTGGTGGACAAGCTCCTAGACGCTAAGGATGGCAGAGTTCCTTTTCTCAAGTTTGTCATTGAGAACAGTCTTTACCTGATCAGCAGATCCAGATACGGGTCGAAGCAAACGTTCTATCAGACAGAGAATATCCCGGAAGCGCAACTTCTTGGAGCACATGGTCTCACTGAGGAGGTGAAGGCTGAAATCCAGCACAGATTGGTCGACCTCAAGGCCAGAATCACCGACATGCATAGCAAACAAAACGAAATCGAGTCTGAAAAGGCTTTGAAGCAGGATGAGTTCAATAAAGCAATTGAAGAACTAAAGGAACTTGAGAGTGAAGCAAAAACACTCAAGAAGAAGCGGGAGTATAGATCAAAGCTAGAGGACACTATCAGCCATATCGAGGGAAGAATGGAAGAGCTTCGCCTTCTCACGACGCAAGACTCCAGCGCCAAAATCAAAGAAGTTGAGCAGTCGCTATTGGAAAAGTACTTGAAGTACACAGGTTTGGTTAGCGAGATGTCTGACGCGAATAAACAGCATGTTAATGCTATCATTGAGCACAAGAAGCTGGAACTTCTTAGGCAACAGATGGAAAATAAGCTTGTGACCTGCAACTCGCTACTTAAAGAATTGGAAATGAAAAGAAGCGAGCTCGAGACCCTGTACCTCAAGGCGAAGAGCAAGTACGAAGAATACAAAAAGGGAGATGCCGCGGAGGAGATAAGGAGCCAGACACTCACGCCTGCCGAGCGAGAGATTGTACGCGAGTTGGCAGAAACTTACTTGTTGGAGAATAAGCTCACCGAGCTGTATGTTCTTAGGAAGATCGAGCAGCTCGAAGACGATCTATCTGTTCTAGCGAATGTGGACCGGGGTTCACTCGACTTGTTGAAGTCTAAGCGAGCGGATTTGGAGGTGGCTGAAAGGCAATTACCTACTTTGACTCGAAAACAAAGTGAATTGAAAGAGAGAATCGACAAGATCGCCATACCCTGGCAGGAGGAACTTTCGACCATGGTGGACAAGATTTCCATGGTCTTTCAAAAGAAATTTGCAACCGTGGCCAGTGATGGCCAAGTGGAATTGGCCAAGCTGGAACGGTTCAAGGACTGGAAGCTAGAAATTTTGGTCAAGTTTAGAGAGAACTCCGAGTTGAAGGTGTTGGACCACCAGTCGCAGTCAGGAGGAGAAAGAGCTGTTTCTACGATTTTCTTCATCATGTCACTTCAGGGGCTCACGCAGGCTCCAATCAGAATCGTGGATGAAATCAACCAAGGTATGGACCCAAAGAATGAGAAAATGGCCCACAAGCATTTGGTGCATACCGCCTGTCAACAGAGCCCGTCGCAGTACTTTTTGGTGACCCCAAAACTACTCACTGGCCTCTACTATCATCCAGGAATGTCGATCCACTGTATATTTACAGGTCCTTTTTTGAGTGACAAGAGCAAAAATCCTTTTGGTGGAACCTTGCCGAGCTTGCAACGGTAATCTATATACATGCACCACTTACTCTTGTAACTGCTCCAAATGATTGATGGCTTGCTGTAGACGAGACACGTAGGAGTCGTATCCAATTACAGACAGCGTGTCAACGACATTGACACCTGGAACAGACCCAGTCAAGGCGAAACGTAGAGACTTCATGATACTTGACATTGAGAGTTCAGGAAAGTGCTCAGCGATTTTGGAGGGAGAAATGATTTCCTTTTGGCTCGTGGCAAGGCCAAACGTTGCCTTCAAGATGTCGAGCGATACATCACTTTTGTCGGCATCGTGCTTCAGAAAATCGACATCGTAAAACAAGTATGGATGTTGGTCGACTAAGTCAGACACCTTTTCTAAGTGGCCTGCGGCTATGCCAAGACACTTCGCAAAGTACCTTTTATCAAAAAGGCCCTTTGTTTTGGCTTCAAAACCAGGGTACTCTAACTCAATGACGGGGGCCAGCTGGACCGGGTCTTTTAATACCAGCAGCAAGTGGTGTTTGTTGAAAAACATCAATTTGTTTTCGGCAACCTTGGCGTTGCCCTTAGTCATGTTGTCAAGACGAAACTTGCTGATCATTTCGGCAAGCGTGAGAACCTCCTTCACCTTCTTCCCCCTCTCTGGCCTTGGAGGAGACCAGCCGAACAAAGCCACAAAGTTCACTAGAGCCTGAGGAACAACTCCCTTTGATGCAAAAGAGAGGACGCCTAAATCGCCTTGTCTCTTGGAGAGCTTCTTATCCTCCAAGCTGGTGAGCAACGGAATATGGACAAATGCAGGAGGCGTCCAGCCAAAAGCGTGGTACAATGCGACGTGTTTCGGCGTGGAGCTGAGCCATTCCTCGCCCCGGATCACGTGGGTTATCTCCATGAGGTGATCGTCAACAACATTAGCAAGGTGGTATGTGGGCAACCCGTCCAGTTTCATGATGACGAAATCGTCGTAGCGCCTGTCCGCTAAGTTGTACTGCGGCTGTAAATCGAGAGTGCCATAGCGCAAGTCTGTGATTTTCGGGTACCTTTCAGGAGACTTAAATCTGACGACATAGTCCTCGCCAGCGCCGTGGCTGTGGTGGAGACAGTTTCTGTCGTAGGTCACAGTGGTAGGCGGCTTGAGCTTGTGTGCAGTCTCGCGTAGTGAAGTCAAGCGGTCTTTGGAGCAGTAGCACTTGTATGCCAAGCCCCGCTCTAGTAGCATATCGACATACCTCTTGTATATGTGTCCCCTTTCGGACTGGCGGTAGGGGCCGTGCGGTCCGCCGAGCAGAGGAGACTCATCTGCGGTGATGCCCGCCCACTCAAGAGACAGGTAGATGTTTTCTTCTGCACCAGGCACCAACCTCTTCTGGTCCGTGTCTTCGAGACGAATGATGAACTGGCCCTTCGTTTGGCGGGCGAGCAAGAAGTTGTAGAGAGCCGTACGCAAGGAGCCCAAGTGGAGCACGCCGGTGGGCGACGGGGCAAACCTGGTTCGGGCAGGGTAGTCGGGGTGCACGGTTTTTCGGGAGGGTTCTAGTTTCAGCCGGCCTGCGAGCAGCCCCAATGGGTTTGCCCTGGGGCGTAGATCCAAGAGTAGCCGTAGCGACGACTTCATGTGTATAGATCTTAGAGGGTTCAGAGGAAAGCTGGCGCGACTAGTGCGGCCGAGGTCAGACGCATCGAGGATTCCTGCACCAGCAATTGCCGCAATTTTTTCGCTGCTTCAACCTCCAACTTCACAAACGGCGCCTGCTCTTCCTTGCTATCATGGCTCAATACAATCGACAAACCCGCACGCCTGTGGCCGGTGTGCCGCAGCTCCAGAAGCAGCATCAGCCAACCCAAGCCGCGCAGCAAACGCAAGCCAGCCAGTCAGCCCGGCACTCCCAGCAGCAGCAACAGATGAACACCCAGAAGAGACAAATGCAGCAGTTCTACCTCCACAAGCTGTTTGACTTGCTGTCGGACGCGGAGTTCCTTCCCTCCATTCCCTCGGACCCCATTGCCACGGCGCTCCAGCTCCAAGAGTCCATGAATCACAGCTACAACAACCAGTACATGCCGAATATGGGCATGATGCACCGAACAGACCAGATGCCTTATGGTGCGGGGGCTAAAACGAGGAGATACAGTGGGCAGTTCTTGCATCAGCACTTGTTTGGCGGCAAGCGGAACGACTATGCACAGTACAAGCTGGGTTCTTAGAGGGACCACGGATGTTTAAGTCTACGAATTACAACTTGACAAGTTGTCAACTACACTTCAACAACTTCACTTCAGATGTCTGCAAGACACGCAATAATTTCTGACGTTTGAATTGTTGATGGAGAATCAACGGACTGATAATGATTGATGAAGCGCTGATTACTAGAAACTACAGAAAGAGGGTACAAGGGATAGAACGGATAGAACGAACAGTTGCAGATGGATAGAGCGAACAGGAAAGGACGGATTAAACGGAGAACGGACGGAACGAACGAACGGGTAGGAACGAATGGATCGGGCAGGAACAAATAGAACGGACAGAACGACGAATGGAACGGGCCAGAACGGATAGGGCGGAATCGGCAGATAGAAAGTGCCTTACTAATAGGCTTGTCCCTAGCAAAGGCCAGTGATCAAAGGGATCTTGGCGGAACGCCTTAGGCCTGAGCGTCTGTCGCATGTATATATATGAAAAGCAGGTACAACAGAAATGAACCAACGGGCTCTCGATGTTATTAAGAGTCGCCGAGTATGTCTAACAATCACGTGCGTTACCGAGATAAGCACTTAATGCGAGTACTTTCTAGTGCGATCCACTGCCATGTAATTAGCGTGCACCATTAACTCGCACCTGAGCCACTCCATTTCGGAAAAGAAAATAATGGAATCCTCGCCTGTCACGTTCCTGCAGTCCCAGCTTGGCTGTGGCGCAACCTTAGCCACCACATCCTGAACTGACGCAAGCATCGCAGGATAAGGCCGATTATAGCAGCGGACATAGAGACCCAAAATTAGTGTCTACAGCATCTATACGCGGAGGAGATCGTTGTCGATGATCAGCTTCGACCGTGTGTCCTGCACACGCACAGTGCGGCAATATGTGTCTCGGGGGAAATGACCCTCTGCCACTGGTATATAAGTGCGGCTTGTTCCCTCGCAACCTGACCTGTTACCAACCAAGCCAGAGAGTTCCTGGTGTACAAAGCATTTCTCAGTTAGGTTAGCAAGCCACCAAATTAAATCCAGAGCCATGTCCAGAGGTCGTCGCCAGTGGGACGAGGCCACGGAGGAAACATCCCCCTACGATAAGAAAATTGATGACTTTTTCGATGGTGTCCATCGTTTCAGCGACAAATTGTCCGAGAAGACCAAACGCTTCTTGGCCTATAGTCACAATCCCGATTCATTTTGGAGTGGCGGTTTCTCCCGGAACAGAGATATTGACCAGTACATGAACACACCTTACGAGACAAGGAGCGTCGGAGAGGCTTCCGCAAGACTGCCATTCGACCTCTTTGACAGGGATGTTACCCTAGCGGACTTTTTGCCCAGGCTTGGGGCTAACCTCTTCGACATGTTTGATGAGTCTGCTGGTGCCACTCCATTCGGCTTGTACGCATACCAGACCCCATCTCCTAGGGCGTACGACGCGTGTGTGGAGAAGAAGGGTCTCTCGTTGTGGGATTCATCTGGATACTGGAGGTGTCTCTTTCCCAATAGCGCTGTCCCGGCAGGTGCCCTTGACTTCAAGAGAAACCACTTCCCCCAAAGAATCTTGACGAAAGACGACTTTGAAGAGAGCACAAAGGGAAGGGACACCAGCGCTGCAATTGATTTGGGTGTCAAAGGCGTGTTTTTCAAGCACTACAATGACTACTTGAGCTGGAGGAGCGACAGCTTGCGTGAACGCAGAAGTATCTTCGAACAAGACTTTTTGCAGCCGCAACTACCACCGACGCAACAAGCCGACTCGCCGCTTGCAGAGACGGCGCAGGCTGCACCAAAAGTGGTGGGCACTGAGTTCAAGAGCTTCATGAATAGCGATGACAATGAGACGATCCAAAAAGAAGTCAAAACCGAATTTTTCAGCGACGGAACCTCCAAGACTAGCAATATCGTCCGCAAGAAACCCATCGGTTCGGACACTTGGGAAACTGTTACCGAGAGCAAAGGGGACAACAAGAGCGGCTGGTTCTGGAACTGAGTCCCCGGCGAATACTGGGCGCCCACTAGCGAGTAGCGACATACTCCATCATGTACATAGTGTAATGCAGAGATTGTAAGAACTGGTGGCACGCGCGCATCCGTGCACCACATGAATTCACCTCTCCAAGAAATTGCTCCCCATAGACTATATACACCAGCAGCATGAACCCGCTTAACAAAATCATCTTCCTATCGGCATTTCTCGCATTTGGGTTCTTACTCATACTACTCTCGTGTGCCCTATACAACAACTGGCTTCCTCTCTGGGTCATTGTAATTTACTTACTAGCTCCCTTACCGAACATAATCTCAGCGTCGATAGAAAACAACCGGGATGACTTCTTGACCTTTAGCAATGACAATGGAAACAACCCCACGACTTTGGAAGAAACTGCCAAATTTATCACGGGCCTCTTGATCTTGAGTGGAATTCTCTTGCCCATAACGTTCTATCACACCCGCTTGATAGAAGGCCGCTCCATGTTAATGAGTATCACTGGAGGGTTGATAGTGTATGTGGATATAAGTCTATTCACATGGTTTTTCCGCGAAGAGGAGGAGGAGAGCAACGATTTCAATTTCTGAGCTCGGAGTTGGAATGGCAGCATTACGAGGGAAGTGACGGCGGCAGGGAGCTGCATGATACGATTGTTCGTGAAAAAATTGCCGGATTCCGCTCTTTATGTTGCTCTCTCCTAAAGCCACCTTTGCGCTGATTTTCAACTAAGTGACTTGCTTCTGGGAAGCTCACTTTCAGTGTACTTTTTGGGCTATCGGATTATTTTCAATCAAATGACTCAAGAGGTTTCAATTAGATTACTCAAGGAGAATTACATCAAATCACTCAAGGCTACACCAGACAGAGCTTGTTAATTAATTAGTGCTAGATGCCCCATTTACGTTCGCTTAATGTTATTTTTGTATGAGAATATGCCCAACTATGCTCTAAAACTAGTTTAACACCACCAATAAAAGAATCAATATCACCGTGAGCACTATGATAGTGGCCAAGCTTCCGTTCTCCTTGACCTTTCTCCTGAAATTAGCAATGCCGTTTGCTGCACGCCGAAGCCGTACTCCGGACCCATCCACGCCTCTTTCCAAGTCATTTAATATGACCATGTGCTCATCGATCTCGCTGTTGATGTTGAGCCCCATTCTGTATTGATTTTGGATGGAGTGCGACAACACGTCCAAATCCTGATCTTGCTCTAGCATCTGTTGCTGGTGCGATGCAAACAACTCCTGGTTGGTTGTGTCCACGGACAGTAGGGTATTTCTGTCGGACTCATAGGCTGGGCCCTGATCGTCGCTATCACTGTAGGGCTTGAAGCTTTTGGCTGTTCCCATCAATTCATTGCGTAGGTTTTCGGTTTCGTCCACTTCCTCCTGGTTATCCTTGAACCGAACGCTTTTCTTGGGCTCCGTGTTGCGGCTGCGGGCGAACCGGTACTCCTCGATGCTGATATGAGAATCCAGCCCCATCAGCAGGATAATGTCATTGTACTGGCCGACGAGATCGGCAAGCTTTTTATCGTGTTCTTTTGAATCTGCATTGTCTATGTCTTCGAATAAGTAGTTGAGAGCTTTCTTGGTGGTGGCGAGCGACTCGATGAACTCCAAATTGTCTGCATTGGAGGGCGTGAGCTTGAGCAAGTTGGTGAGCCTTACGCGCTCTTCCGCAAGCTCCTTGAGGTACGTGATATGTGACGCAACTTTTTTGACTTGTGTCTCAATCTCCTTCTTTGACGCCATCATCAGAGGAAGTCACCCTGGTCTGAGAATCTTGCGGCTACCTCACGTGGCGCGATAAGCTGCATGCAGAACTGGTATGTTCACACGTTGTAATTTATGAGGGAGATCTAAGCTGTTTTTGGATATGTATTTGGTTATACAGCGAGTGTAGCTACGGCCTCTTTATAAGTGTAGCGCAATATTCCTTGATTGGGGTACGTGGCCTGTCCACGAGCCGCCTGGCTGGTCCGGATGTGGACGGCTCCAAACCAGGTACCCGAGCGCGCGATCGTGTGGATTTCGTTTCTAACGGTAGTCTTCAGGTTGTACGGCGCACATCAAGGGAATACATAAATGCAGAGTGATCGAGTCGGTTGACTTGCACTTGGGTATAATTGTCGTCTATGAAGCCGTGCAACTTGGTTGTTGTTAGTGCACGGTTCTGCGGCTTGTGCTTATTTTTTTGAGCCTGCAAAAGGCATTAGTGGAAACACCTTGCATTTGTAAGAGTTCATCGGCACCGACTTCAAGAGGTCTTCAGTTAGAGACGCTAGGGTTTGCTCCAAGAGGTCGTTTTCGTTTCGTATCATGTCTTCTAGACAGTCCAAAACGAGGGTTGCGTGATCCCCAGCCTGTAGCATTTTGTTAGCCATCAGTCGGAGTGATTTGGAGTCCGGGCCTTTAAGTGATGTAGCGTTTGTGCTCACGGACAGAGACTCGTCATCGAAGATCGACTCAATCTCTTGAATGGACAGCTCATTAAGCAAGCTGTCCAATTGGTTCATTAGCGACTCGGTCATATTTGCAACGAAGTTATGGTTCACGGCTAGCAATGCACGAATTTGGGTATGGAAGAAGAAAAGAGCAAAAAATCTGTTGTATGTGCAAATCGAGGAGGGATTTAACCTGTATTGTATCCGATCGGAGAACAATAGGGCACAGACAGGTATTGTGCAGTATGAGATTATTTTCTGAGTGGCCCTTGATCTGTTTCTGAGTGCTGACCACCTAGGCAAATGTTATCGAGAGGGTCAATTGACGGCTAGGCGGGTCACAGACGGTAGTGAATCCCTAAAAGCCCATATCTTCACCAAGATGAGCCAGGTAGATGAAGCGCGTCTCGCGAACGCACAGCCTGCATGGTGCGGGCACTTGCTTAGCCGCCCGCGGGGAGAACAGGCTGGTGCACACGTAACGAAATGCCGAAAATGTGTGCTGGCTACATCAGTTCCTACCAATTGTGACTGTGGCGTCTGTGTTATGCCGTGCGTTCGTATTGTGTTGAAAAGGCACCATCTCCAGTTTTTCCGGAGACGGCTCAAGCGTGTGAAGCACCAATATTGACACTGGTCCTAATTGGGCTTCTATTCATGGCACCGGAATTCTTTACAGCCAGGGGACCCACCGTAGCCACGAGACTTTGCATGCACCAAACAAGACGTAGTGCCTAGGCCTGAACATCACATCAGGGGCGTCATGCGATGCTGAGGAAAAGAAATTAAAAAGTTCCGTGCTTTCTAGCTTTCTTCTGCATCATTGTATGCGGAGCGCGCTGAATTCTGGATAAGAAATCCAACAGGCTCGTCGCATTGATAAACGGTGCGTAGTGGGCTCAAAGGTTCCATCGCATAGTATTTGTAGCAACTAAACGAAAACTAGTATTCCGTGCACGGTCGAAGCTTTGCCACACCAAGAGTTTCTTGCTGAAGCATTTTCTAGCTGCTCCGAAAAACTGCCTGATTGCCAGACATCTTTGGCAAACCCAAATGTCTTGGCCATGAACTAGACGGTTCAATTGGCGCGGTGCATAATAGCCACGCGAAGCGTGTCTTGCGAAAACGTTAGGTGCGCTTCCCTGGTGTGACATCTATTTGAGCCAGGATTACTTTCCTAGTATTTGAAGTCGCTCCGGTTATGACTGTTTGCAGTGTATGGAGTTTGACGTAGGTTTTCACATTCGAATAATTTGACCGGGTGTCATAAAGCCCGCCTCAGATCTCGTTGGCTTCCATGCCTTCTCCGCACGTGGGGTAAGCGGCGCGTCTAATGTGCACTTAACATGACAATAGTATTAAGTTAAAGACCCTAAATGACATCTGTTGGCGGACCAGAGTCCAACAAAGGTGCTTGGGTAGGACTGTCGCTAACTGTATGGATTTGTTAGTCACAGTGAGTCTGGCCTTCCAACTACAACTGTGGACAGAAGGTGTAGAAACAGGGAAAATCAATGGTAGTCCATCTTCTGGCTATAGATTAACTTTGTGACAAGAATTGTTTTGTCAAAAGTTTGTTTTCTGATTTTTTATTGTCTACAACGTATATGTGAGGCTAGCCTGGGTGCGCAGTTCTGTCAAATTCCTCAACAAACGAGACGTCTTGCGAATACGAAAATCGACAGGTCAGTGTTTTTAAAAATACTCTACTTGGATAGCTTCTTTACAAATTGAAGTACTCTGTAAATGAACGTGTCAAAAGAAAATGAGAATTACCTGTCCCATCAGCAACCTTGGTCATTGATCACATGGAAAGCCCCACACTGCAGTTTCAGCGAAAATTCGCCAAAAACTTCCGCCATATCCCATACATGCAGTAGACAAGCAATAGACCAGTTATAATCCAACAGCTGCTTTCCTTACTTGCCTGACCTGTCAGTAAAGCTAAGTGCAGTCTTATCACTTATCGTCGGCACCCCCGCGGCATTGCCGGGTTACACTCGCACACTATATAATGTCTCCACAATAACCATTCTTTTCCCTTGTCAAGTTGACTTCACGATAAGCGGAGAAACTTTACTATCATTCTACTTCCCATCTACATAACTAGATAAACTGCTATGACCGCTACAAATCCAACCAAAACCGTCTGTGTGTTTTGTGGCTCTTCCTTTGGGAAAGATCCAGTCTACGCCGACAGTGCTGCCGAACTAGGCAAGCAATTGGCACAGAAACAATGGGGCCTTGTATACGGCGGCGGATCCACAGGATTGATGGGCGCCGTTGCTCGTGGCTGTGCCACCAGCGGCGGATATGTGCACGGAATCATCCCTGAGGCTTTGATTTCGAGGGAGAGGACTTCAGATGAAGATTTCAATAAGAAATTGAAGGAGGGTATTGACAACCACAGTGGCGCTACTCCGCTCCCCGACTCTGCAGAATACGGAAAAACCACATTGGTGAAGGACATGCACACAAGAAAGAGATTGATGGGCCAAGAAGCCCACGCATTTGTGGCCTTGCCCGGCGGGTACGGCACCATGGAGGAGTTGTTGGAGATGGTCACGTGGCACCAGTTGAACATCCACAACAAGCCCATTGTCATCTTCAACATTGACGGTTTCTTTGACAACTTCTTGAAGTTTGTAGAGGATTCAGTCAAGGCGGAGTTCGTGTCCAAGCAAAACTGGAAGATCATAAAGGTCGCCACCACGGTTGAGGATGTGCTCAAGGCTGTTGAGGAGTATGTTGTTCCTGAAGGCCGATTCGACTTAAAGTGGGAAAACACCTAAGTGGAGGTGATTGCTGTATTTCCAAGGAATCTATAAAAAATAAATTACAAGAGTCTTATGTGCTGTCTGTCGTCTCGACTAGTGAGGATTGTGCTCCTCCTCGTGGTCATCGGAAACGTGGAACAAGTCCTCGAATTCGTCGTTGGGGATTTTGACTTCGGAGAGATAGCCGGAACCAACATCGTACATCATGCCCCAAACCTCGATCTCGCCTTTCTTCAATGCCATCAGCGCACTAGGGTGTCTCTTCAAGGCAAGCACAGACGAAATGACATTCAACTCGGCCAACTTCTTGGCTCTGGCCTTAGGGTCGGTCTTGTACTCGTCCAAAAGGGACACGTTGGCAGCTCTGATATGTCTAATTGGGTTGAGCCACAAGTCAAGAACACCACCAATGCGCTTGTTGGACAACGAGGCCCAAACCCCACCGCAGTCTGTGTGGCCGCAGATGATGATCTTGCGTACTTTTAAGACATCCACGGCGAATTGGATAATTCCCTGCGAGGAAATGTCATTTGCATTGACGATGTTGGCAATGTTTCTGTGGGTGAAGATCTCACCAGGCAAGGTGGCCAAGCAAGATTCTCCCGCACGCGAGTCTGAGCAGCCAATCCAAAGTGTGTGGGGCGACTGACCCTTGCCGTTCAAGTCGAATATCTCGTTGGAGTGGTTGTGGTGAATAGAGTCGACAAAGTACTTGTTGTTGGCCAAGAAGTCTTCGATGGTGGATTCCTTGGACAAGGAGAAGGGGGCATTGTTGTGGCCGGCCACGGGTTTCAATGGCTTGCGAGAGGCCTTTGCATCGTCCTTGAGATCCTGAGGAAGGTCGGTTTCGTTATCATGCTGTAACTGATAGTGCATTATGTTTTCTCTGCCCATTCTGAATGAAGAGTTGTTGAAGTTGCGGATATAGGTGAAAGAGCGGTAAGAGGTTCGGGAATAGAGACTCGGGAGGGTAGAAGAAAATCTTTTGCCGAGGGAGTGAATCATTCAAAAGTCGGCGATGCTTCTCACGGGAGTAATATTTATATATACGGAGTGAAGTGCTGCGCACCTCGCAGCGCCTAAGTTGGGTGTGGAAATCAGCCACGAAACCAGCTCGGACTTGGGCGAAAAAGACTCCGATTTCTCTGGCGGTGTTTTGGATGGCGAGCATCGAGGAGGTGGGCACGGGTTTCGGAACGGCTCTATTCGCCAGCTGGTCAAGTCCGAATGCCCAAATTGTTCCGCCACCTGGTCGGCCATCGTGACGACATCTGCCCATTAAGCTGTCGCTTGATTACGTCGTTGCAGTTGCATGAGTGTGTGCAGGAAGAAACGAAGAACAATGGAAAGCACTTCCAACGGCGGCAAAAGTCGTAGTGAGGCGACACCCCGCCGGTTTCATGAGCCTATGCGGTGACGTTATCTACGTTCAGCACAGCAGACACCGCTGCGGAGGCGGCGGGCAGCGTCTTCGGGCTGCAGCGAATACATGGTGTTCCACTGCGCAGATAGAGCGAAAAAGCTCGCGCTCCAGGCGCCGCCTATAATTGCAGTAGTGAGTTGCGCAAGAAACAGTGGACTGGTCTGACACATGAGCGCCGAGGATCAGCGGCGTTAAGGAGGCACAACATGCCCGCCAAGCGGTCTTTGTGAAGCACAGAATTCAGCTTGCAGCCCGTGGAGCAGAAGCAGGCAGGCGTGTACCTGGGAGATTTTGGGCTCAGTTTTGGGTGCGATTTCTCGCGAGCGCTCAACACGGTGCAATGTGACTCCGAAACAAATGCTGGAGTGCGAGCGCTCGAAAGCGCCTGCACCACACCTCCGGTTGCGGCCCTGAATTCGAGGAATGAGTAGGTAAAACAGCACACGAGAGGCCAGTGTGAAGTTGACGGCTGTACACTGTTTTCGTTTTGGCAGAAGCCCGGCCTCTGCATGCCCAGCCTCTGCATGCCCGGCCTCTGCATCCACGGCCCCTGGATCCACGGCCTCTGGATCGCCCACAAAGTAACAACTCCTGCCTTTTGTACAGGCAACCTGAGTGATCTTGACCGGGCTTTAGTTACTGTTGGGCGGCCATTGTATTGGCGCTCGCATCACCTCGGCACAGCATACAGTACCATGGCACCTGGAGAGATGCTAGACTATGCTTACATTGTTAGGATAGTTAGATGTAACATCAGCCATGTCCTAGTAGAACTGGCATGTGATTGATCCTAGTGGAACTGTCATGTGATTGATCCCAGTAGAACTGGCATGTAATTCATGGATGGGCTACACTGAGATAAGTAGTGTTAGCAGGTGCGTCACGCTGGAAGACAGATCCTACGGGTGCTGGACGGGTCCAGGAGATGTGCAGAACAGGAGTCACTATGGGTAGGCGCCGCCGTGAAACCAGAGTTCGCAGCCTGCTGACTTACCTTGTAGCAGAGCACTGACACACCAGGTGCACTGACACACCAGGTGCACTGACACACCCAGGTGCATTGGCTATGGTGTCGTGTGCTCGGCTGGAGGCACCGCTGCTTGGCTGAGGCCTGCGCGCATTTGTTCCTGCACGAAAAGAATTTTTCGCCGTCTCGCGTGCACGTGACCCACCGCTCTACTGCCGCGAGGAAAAAGGTGTGAAAATTTTTCTTTCTTCTTCTCTTCATCATACCAAACATGTCTTCCCGTCCACAAGTTTCCGTCATCTCCGCCAAGGGTGAGAAAACCTCCACCCAGGTGCAATTGCCTGCTGTTTTTGCTGCTCCTGTCAGAGCCGACATTGTCCACTCTGTCTTCACCAGAATCAACAAGAACAAGAGACAAGCTTACGCTGTTTCCAGCAAGGCTGGTCACCAAACCTCCGCTGAGTCCTGGGGTACCGGACGTGCTGTTGCCAGAATCCCAAGAGTTGGTGGTGGTGGTACCCACCGTGCCGGCCAAGGTGCTTTCGGTAACATGTGTAGAGGTGGTCGTATGTTCGCTCCAACCAAGACCTGGAGAAGATGGCACGTGAGAGTCAACCACAACGAGAAGCGTTACGCCACTGCCTCCGCTATTGCTGCTTCTGGTGTCACCTCTTTGGTTTTGGCCAGAGGTCACAAGGTTGAGCAGGTCGAGGAGTTGCCATTGGTTGTTGCCAACGACTTCGAGTCCGTCACCAAGGCCAAGGACGCCGTTGCCGTCTTGAAGGCTGTTGGCGCCAACAAGGACGTCATCAGAGTCATCAAGTCCAAGAGATTGAGAGCCGGTAAGGGTAAGTTGAGAGGCAGAAGATTCACCCAAAGAAAGGGTCCATTGGTTGTCTACGCCAACGACAACGGTATCTCCAAGGCTTTGAGAAACATCCCAGGTGTCGACACCGCCCACGTTTCCCGTTTGGGCTTGTTGCAATTGGCTCCTGGTGCCCACTTGGGTAGATTCGTCATCTGGACCCAGGCTGCTTTCGAGGCTTTGGACTCCGTCTACGGTTCCGAGACCACTCAATCTGTCAAGACCAACTACTCCTTGCCACGCAACATTGTCTCCAACACCGACGCCCACGCTTTGATTGGCTCTGCTGAGATCCAGGCTGTTGTCACCCCAACCAGAGAGGCTTACGCTACCAAGCCTCGCGTGATGAAGAAGAACCCATTGAAGAACAAGCAAGCTATGTTGAAGTTGAACCCATACGCTAAGACCATTGCTGAGAAGAAGTAAATGCTGTATCACGGGCGAACTACTGTTCCCAGGACGAGTTCGAGTTCGAGATTTAGCATAACGTACAATAAATAGTTCATGGTTACTAATACATGAGAATTTTTTAAAGTTTGTAGTGTTGATGAGATCTATTTAGAGGATGAGAGATGGTGTTGATGAGATTTATTTAGAGGATGAGAGATGGTGTTGATGAGATTTATTTAGAGGATGAGAGATGGTGTTGATGAGTTTTATTTAGAGGATGAGAGATGGTGTTGATGTGAGATTTCGGGGGGATTTTGGGAAAGTATATTTATACAATTAATTAAGAGTCCCAAGACTCAAAGTCCATGTTCAAAGTCCATCTTCCAAGGACAATTCGATGAATCGTTTTTCAGAGGCGAGGGCCGATTACTCCAAAGGCAAAACGTTAAGTTCAAAGTAGTTAGTGGTGGAGCTGACCACGTTTCCTGGTGGACTGTACTCACAGATGGTGTATTGACGCCATTCGTTATTGCATTGAACCATGGCACAACCAACCTCGGTGGTCGCCTTCCATACGACCTGCGTGAAGTGACCAGTGGCCTCACTGAAGCCGGGATTGGAGTAGTCGTACTGGCTGATCTCATTGTACCATGCATCCACAGGAGAGGCGCCTCCAACGTAGCCAGCAGCTAGGTTCTCACCGTATGGCCCGTGCGAGTGGATAAGCTCGACATGATCGCAGCTAAACGAAGATGCGGCGTAGTTGGCAGCGTACTCGGCCAAAGTTGGGTTCCAAGTAAGGTCAGAGACACCATGCAAGGCTCTTTTCTTGTTGTGTTCTTCCAAAATCTGGGCCTCGAAAGCATTAAGAGAGCTGGTGGGGTCTGATGAGGAAGCAGTAGATGGTGATGGTGTGGCGGGTGTAGTTGAAGTAGTAGCAGGCGTAGTTGAAGTGGTTGTGGGGGCAGCTGAAGTAGAAGTCGTGGTGGTTTCAGCTGTGGTTGTTGGAGTGTTGACTGAAGATGTTTCAGTAGTTTCAGCAGCGTCAGCAGGTGTAGTGGCTGAGGCGGCGGTTGGCTCCGAGGCCTCGGCGCTCACGGTAGGGGCAGAATCCTGCGTGGCAGGGGGGGCGTTGTTGATTGTCAAGGTGGTGTAGCGAGTAGTGGCTGTGACATACTTTATGGATGTGACGGTAATAGGGGCGGCGTAGGCAAGCGCCAAATATGTGAGGGCAGCAGGAAGTGAAAATTTCATTGCAATAAGTGGTCTCTGTGGAGGGCAGAAGGAGCGACAGGCGAGTTGAACGGTTGCAGAGGCAGAAGTTGGGGCAGTGAGCAGCGGAAGGGGCAGTATTTGTAGCTGTGGAGCGGCTGACTCGAACTGGCTCGCACACCCAAAGCGGCTCGGTGCTTGCGAGGATGAAGAGAAGTTGCAACAGCGCAGTAAGAGGCTGGCAGTGTACAGGCATACCGAGCCCGAAAGGGAAGGTGGACGGTATATAAGCGGCGCTTGTGCATACTCTGCTGCTGGTGAGATCTGTCCGTGCGACTTTAGGCAACACCCAGCATTCGCGCGGCCGCAGCCAGCAGCTTTGACACTGGTTTCAGTGACGGAATAGATCGCAGAGCCAGGGCTCTGACGACTGGCTCACCGGTACCGTCGTACAAAATTGCACGTGTCAGTGGTAAGAGCACGTGTCAGTGCAAAGAGCACGTGTCAGCGTCAAAGAGCACAGTGAAGAATTTTCACTGCATTGGTGTCCCTCTTCTACAACCTTGGTTTACGGTGCTGCTTGTTGACGTTTCTTGTCTGCGCGGACATGTGCTGAACATTCTTGCTATTCAGGAACTTGGCAGTGCGCCAGTATGCCACTGTGAATCCCAACAAGCTTGACCCTAGGGGTGTCATTTGGTATAGAAGGATTGTTGAGGGGTGGCTTAATCAGTACCACGGCCACATGTATAGTAAACGCTGCTTACAGAGGCTACCAGTGATTTGGCCACTAGATGCTGGACATACCGGCACATAAGACCCTGAGAGATTATTTTGAGATCAGAAGGCATGCTGGTGAATGTACAATGGATCACGATCTGCATCTTGCGATCGGACGTTTGAATGGCAGTTTCCTGCAGATGCCTGCTCTGCTGAGCATTGGCAGCGGAGAACGTTCGCTACACAGGGCTGCACAACAGGAACATCCAGGCAGTCGAGCAAACCGGCGGACTGTCGTTAAGACGCATCCTGTCCAGGTGACGAGGGGCCTTGGACCAGCGGTTGAGAAGCATGGGTCTACACATCAACCACCTTTGCTGAGTGCACACGGCAAAAGGCGGCTTAAATAAGATTAGAGTTTGTTGATCTTTTGCAGATCACTTGAATTCTTCTACTTTTTTGATCTTCCGTACATCTCTTGACCGTAGATTCTTGTAGATCTTGGACCATCTCTTTAATCTCTGTATTTCCGTAGACGAAGAAGATGAGCGAACCAAGCTACGCGATGGTTGTTCTTGTATATGCACCTGCAACTTGGTGCCGAAAGCCATATCATAGTGAAGGAGTCGTGCATTGACCCGACTAGCCAAGTCATGACTTACTAGTCATCTTGACGACCTCGTGGAGTGCAGGCGGGCGCGCATGTCAGAGTACCTTCCTCTGGCGGAGGCTCCACCACGAAATGGCCCCACTCATTGTTGCCATAAGCGGCCCCTCTTCGTCCGGCAAATCCACAGTTGTCCAGGGCCTACAGCAAGTGCTTCCGAATACCACGGTGGTGCACCTGGACGACTTCTACTTTCCCGATTCCCAAATCCCCGTCGACGAAAAGCTAGGCATTCAAAACTGGGACTGCGCGGCGGCGATAGATTGGAGGAAGTTCACGTCGTATGTAAAGAGCATCAGGGCTGGGGAAACTGCCGCTGCGCCAACGTCGCTTGAAATTAAGTCCGACATGTGTTTAACCGAAGAGCAGGTGCAAAGGCTCAGGCCCGCCGCCTCCATTCTAAGTCAGCACATCGTATTGGTGGATGGATTCATGCTTTTTCACGAGGACTCCATTGCCAATATGTTCGATGTACGGCTATTTTTCCGGGCGCCGTACCACGTCTTGAAAGCTCGCCGCGAGGCTCGCCCCGGCTATAACACTAGCGACGGGTTCTGGAGCGATCCTCCCGGATACTTCGACGATATAGTGTGGCCTGAGTACTCGCAGTCGCACAAACACTTGCTCGCGGGGACTGAACTCTCATCTCATGCCAAGAACTTGGGGTTGGTGGATATCGACGGCACTCGGAACTTGTACGACTTGGTGGAGCACTGCATCGGGGCCATCGTCGCCAGCGTCCCACATTCCCAATAAACACAACCGAACCGCCTCAACCAGGCCGCAAATGAAGCCATCTCCCCACACGCCAAGCTGGGGCAAGGCATTGTAGAGGGGGACCAACCCAGCCCCACTGTATACAGGATTGACACTTTCTGACAGCATGCGTATCACACCGGAATATACTCCACACCGAATCAGCTGCGAGCCCACCACTCTACCGGTCCCTTACACATCACAGCTCACGTCTTGCAGCTGCTCCCCGTGGAACCTGCTCGTGCCAGAAAAAAACGTCCCGTTATTCCGGTGCTGTATACACAACCACTTATCAGCCTGATCCAGATCACTACGCGAGACTTCCACGCATTCTAATTTCCAGAACTGTTTTATCTGCTGCGCCCATCAGACGCTTGATACTTCTGCACCCCCATACGACCAAGAGGCAGATTACTCTGAGGCCGCTTGCACATTTATCCCTTGAACCCGTGATATCCGAGCCACGTGTACAGGACCCCTATCGACAATTTCCACTGATCCAAGGAACCCTTCATTGATCTGTGCCTGACTTTACATCCACTTGTTCAGCAGCATACACAGTGAAATAATCTCCGTCACATCAGGACTCCTGGCCACTCAGCAATTCATTTCGCTAGTGGCGGCGCCAAAACCAGATCATGTTTAAGAGCTTGGCCAAAAAAGCGCTGTTGCTCTCTATAGCCTCGAATGAAGGCGACAAAGCCAGTCGGGAGAATCATGATGCCGTGTTGCAGCAGGTCCACGACTTCGAAATTGCGTTACAGGCGATGGATCTTTTGCTAGACGACCGGAATCCCGAGGGTACGAAGCTTTTGAAGACAGAGCACCAAAAGCACGTGAAGCATTTCAAAGACCCGGCTGCCATCTTCCCATTGGCACTTGGGGTCATGGAGTTTATTGAGGCTACGTTGGGGTTTGAGACTGAGGTCATGGCCAAGGCACACAACACCCTTTCCAGCGCTGAAAACGCTTCCTTGGCCCACTCCAAGTACAACCAAAAGCACGGAATCGAGACCTCGCACATTTACCCACCAGGCACAGAGTTCCAAGTGACGTACGCGGAACTGACTCTACTCAACGCATTGGTGATGCTTTTGCAAGAGAACAACACAATGATGGAGCAGGCCAAGGCGCTTCTTAAGTTGCGTAAAGCGTACCAGATCTTGGATGCAACCTACAAGAAGATTGAGGCTTCAGAAGTGTTGTTTAATGCCAATTTAAAGCGTTTCAAAAAGGAAGCGGAAAAGTCCCAGTCGGTCAGCAGCGTGGACCTCCCCGGCTTCTTGAATTTACTGGAGAGATCTTCTTTTTTGCTGCCTGAGGACAAGAAGGTCATGAAGAATATGGAAAAAGTGTACCAGATGCGGAAAAACAGAATTGAGGGCTCCATTACTAGGTCCAGTTCCAGCTCTCAATCACTTACCAAATCTTCAAATGCTTCTGTATCCGTTTTCTCCGCATCTACGAATGGTTCCAGGGAGCCATTTTCACAGGGCTCTGTGAATGATGTCATCTCGAGAAGCAGCACCAGCAGAGTACCCTCAGGAAGAAATTCTATGCAAAACCCGATCAAGGCAACTCCAATTGATGACTCCGATGACGAGGATTTTTCTGATGCTCATGACTCGTTTCAAAACCCGGAACCCGAACGGAACACTGTGTCTGTTTGGGAAAATTCTCTAGAGGCCAAAAATGCGGAGTTTTTGGAGGTGGATTCCATTGTGTCATCGCTCAATTCCACTACTCAAAGTGACTCGCATTTGCACGTTTCAACAATTGAGGAATTTATTCACTCAGGTGTTCAATTGTGTTTTGGAATTTTGCAGGTTGTGTTGTCGTTGATTCCACCCACAATTGGAAAGGTTCTATCCATTGTCGGCTTCAAAGGCGACAGAGAAGTGGGCTTGCAAATGCTTTGGAGAACTGCCATTACTGCAAGAAATATCCATGGTGAATTAGCCCTATTGTGTCTTTTAGTGTTCTATGACGGTCCTATCCAATTCATTGACACAGGGTTTCAATTTCCAGGAACAGAAGATCTGGACATCAAAAATATTATTCAGCTCAGCGGTCGGTCCACGGTGACTGATGCAGAGCTTGGAAAAATCATCGCAAATCCAAACTTATACAGCCCTCAACTATTGGCAAAAGCCAGAGAGCTTTTTCCACACAATGCCTTGTGGGTTCTTCAGGAAGGACGCATGCACGCTGCGCAAGGAAACTCTTACAAAGCGTTGGAAGTGATGCAGAATTTTACTGACTCGCCAGACACCAAAATTGACATGCAACAGATCGAGGCGTTGTTGGTTTTCGATAGGGGAATGCTCTATGCTTTCACTCACCAGTTCGACGAGGCAGCTAGAGACTTCATACGAGTGGTGGAAATTAATACTTGGTCTCAGGCCGTGTACATGTTTTTGGCGGGCTCTTGTTATTTGGAGAAGTGGAGAATGATCCAGTCTGGCGTGCAAAGCGTGGTCGCAGGAGAGAAGGGCAAGTTGCTTAAGCACTACGCCGAAAAGGCAGAATACTATTTGAAGCAAGCCGTGACCTATGTGCCGAATCACGGCGAAAATGCCTCTAAGAAGGGCGGAATTGGTGGCTCCAACAAGCAAATGCCGTTCGAAAAATTCGTCTTGCGCAAAACGAAGCATATCGAAGATCGCAGGCGTTCGCATCCGAAGTTGCTGTACGTTGAATGTGTGGGTACGTCATTGATTCTTGAGCTTATCTACTTTTGGAATGGCTATAATCGTATGCCTGAGGACATATTGCAGAGGCTGATTGACATGCTCGACTTCTCCATTCTGGAGCACGCAAAGATTCCAGAGACCTCCGATGAATGCATGATCCGTAACTTATTCCAGAGCATTTGTTTGCGGAGATTAGGAAAGATCGCCGAGGGCAAGGAGCGCTTGGAAAAAGAGGTGACTTCGAAGTACATTATCGGTGATAATCCGTTGAGGTTTCATAAAATGACTTATTCGCCATACTTATACCCGACAGCACTTCATGAAATGGCCCTTTTTGAGTGGGATAGCTTTTATAAGGAGGACCGGGCAAAGGCAATATCAAAGACGGTGTCATGGTTGAAGAAAGCAGACATTGTGTCGGATGTGGGAGATTACGAGTTGAGCAACAGAACTAGCATGAGAATCAAGGCAGCTACGGAGAGACTCGAGCAGGTGAGCAAGGAATTTCGTATGTGACGCTATCAAATGTGATAACCAGCCGGTTTCTTTGACGTATACATCCGCTTTTAGTATTGAAGTAGAGTAGTTCACCATCAGTGCCAACTGTCGCCTAATTGAAGTAATTGTTCACCATGAAAAGTGCAACGTTGAAATGAGTGACGACCGTGAGAAGCCAAGCAAACGCCAAAATAGGAAGGATGCCTGTGAGTATTGTCATTTGAAGAACTTTGGCGGGGTTCAGAGTGTTGGGTGATGTGCGTGCATACAACGAGTGGTTGACGAACGGCAACGAATTGAAGCCATAAAAGGTCACCACAAAGTAATGGCCTATGGCACCAAAATAAAGTGTGTTTCCCACAAACAACGAAAGAAAAGAGTCCTTTCTCGTCAAGAGAGGGAGCATGAAAAACTGCACCAAATATAGCAAGCACCAGATGATGAGGAAACTGTTACTGTGGACGTCGAAGCAAAACGCCCAGTCAATGTAGTTGATGCTGTAGTTAATGTCCCGAGAGAGAAAAGACTGGAGTGTGAATGTGGGGTTGAAAAGCTTGTTGGACACGATCCACAGCACCGTCGCTATGACCACGCCCGAGACGTAGAAATCGAAAAACACCATCGTCAATATTAGCTTGAGTACATCCGTGACTTTGGGCAGATATGTGATTCCCCACGCAATGGCACTCACAGAGAGAAACCCCGTAAGAAGGATCAAGAACGACGGGTCGTCTCGGGAATACAGCGACTTGCCGCCATTCTTATACGTGTAATTGGACCTGTACATTTTGCGGGGATTGACAATCAAGTGGAACACCTCCCATATAGCCGTTTCGAAGTCCAATGTTCTCGGTTTCGTGAGCCGCTTGAAGAGCTTTTTGAAGTGCACCCATGTTGATGTTGAGGAGCCGATATTTCTGGCAGGCGTTAAATGATGGGGACCCGACCTAAGTGTTTCGGCGAATGAGGCGCCAGAGATCGATGCAGGCGTTGACTGCTCGCGTGGGGTGCCGCTGGGCCGAGGAAATAGATCCTGGTAGCTGTATGGGAGATTAGCTCGTTTGCTCATGAAGCGGAGCCTGAGCTGTGAGGCCTGAGACGTAGGTGCGCACCTGGCAGGTGTACGGGTCTACGCCAAATGTTACGGAGACAACGTCAATAGTGGTGCTTAGTCTATTTCTGATCAGCTAGATATGGATGTGATTGTCATGGTGTGTAGTATCATGTGCTGGCAGCTCCTCTCTCGAGAGCATGACGTCTTTGGCGAGCCTCGAGACATTGAATTTCTCGCGGTCCTGGTAGATGTCCCCGTCAGAGCCGGCAACTACCGTCGATGTATGGTCTGAATCTGGAATAGATAGTGCTTGATGCACGGGGCTTGTGGACTGCGCTTCTCGTGGAAGCCCGCTGCTCCACAATTCCAGAAGATACTCTTGCGCGTGGTCTTTGGATAGAAGCGACCGATGCAGAGGCCAGGTATCTATGCCCTGGAGCCGTTTCAAGGACCCTAGTAAGCCTGCACGGCATTCGACAACTGCACCTGTGTCTCGCTCTTTTCCATTCCCGCCCTTTTCGCTCCTCTCTTGATTGCCACTACGGCACACGTAGTTGGAGAACCGTAACCGAATTTGACTCCATTGCGAGGATATCGCTTCGTTCTGAATGCGTACAGCGTAGTCTGCCAAGCCTGTTTTCGCAGGTTCTGCATCCGGGTCTCCTAGAAGCGACTTCATATCGTCAAGCTTCTGCTGCGTTCGGGTAGGGCGAAAGAAATGTGGGTCCTCTTTAGGTTGTTCCATACCCTTCATGAAGTCGAGCACAGAATTTATGTTTTCAAAGTCCTCCCCGAGGTCTTCATAGCCTTCATGATTTCGCTCCAAAAATGGAAGCTTGGACTCGTCGTACTTGTCACCGTCGCTCTCCGAGTCACTGTCGGACTTAGCGACGGGAACCATTGGAATGGAACTGGAGTTGTAGCCTTTCCAAGCTTTAGGCTTCTCGGGAGCTTTGCTTCCTTGAACCGAATCAGGCTTTGCGTCTAACCCGGCGCCAGTGTCCAGATGTAAGCGTGGCCTCGTGTGTGATTCACGTGAATGAGACCAAACCTCACGCGAATGGCCTCTGTCTGCTTCAGTGTATAATCGAGTCTTTTTGGTAGCATCATCACGCACCTCTGTGTAGGGCGGTATGGTCGACGAAGGATGATTTTGCGGGAGCGGTTCTTGCGCTGGGGCCTTGGCCTGGTTTTTCGTGAAATTATTCCAGTTTTTGGCTGCTGGATTGACCCGCATGGCAATGTTTTTATTCGATATCAGTCGCTGGACTGTTGGAATCCCATGATACAGGACGCCTCTGGAGTGGGACCTTGATCGATCTGGCTGTAGGTCATTTCGACTCAGTGATTCTCCTTGGGTATGGTAGGAGCTTGCTCGTTTCAATGCTATGCGGTCGAGGTGCCTGTGGTCGCCAACATTCATTCAGGTGCCACTTCTTGATGCTGTTGACAAGATATTCCCTACCAAAGCATACCGGGCAATTCTTATCTCTGCGCCCTTATCACAACACGTGCCGGGCCCAACGCCGTATCTTATCGCGACCTGCACATTCGCATTGATAAGTAGCATCGCGCTGCGAGTTCGCCTGATTAACGAGAATAACCGTGAAGCATAGTCAGGGGGAAGAAGCCACAAAGCCTTAACTCTAGCGTGTAAAGAAAATCAATGTCCCCTCTTTGAGCCCATTTCTCGCACACTCGATCATAAGCTCTCGACGCTTGGTGACGGATGCCGCCAAGTTGACAATCTCGCTTTTCTTAGCGGTGATTTTTTTGGCGGTCTTCTCGGGAGTCTCTAGAACCTTGATTTCCTCAAAAAGACTGGAAAGGTCCTCTACTGTCTTGTTGAGATAGTCCTGCATACTCTCGAAGATCTCTGCAAAGTTGGACTTGATCAAGTAAAAGGAGAAGGCATAAGTCCACATAAGCGCCTTTCTTCCTTTAGACAAGCTCTTGATAGCATCAGAGAGAAACTCAATGTCGTTCCATGAAACGGTGCGCTCATCATTTGCCCTTTGGGCTTTCATGTACTGTAGCATGCACCGACGCACCACAGACAACGTATGCTTATCGCCCTCCATGGAGACTTGGTGAATGGCGAATCTTTTGTAGAAGTGCAAGTATCGGCTCAAGGAATTCTGCTTGTCGGATTTCTTTTTTTTCACCTGTTCCACCTCAGTGGGGTCGAATCGGTTACACTGCCAGAAACTGGACTTATGCGCAGCCCACTCACCAAGACAAATCCAGCAGAACTCGTTGCCACACTTTCCACAAACCATATGGTTGCAGCCCCCGTTCTTTTCGATCACAGCCTGACAATCAGGACATGACTGGGTATTGGCATCGATCCAATTGATGGTTTCCGAGTCGTCCTGGCATCGTTTGATCCAGCTTGAGGAGACCCAGCATGGACACGGCAAATGGTTTTCGTACTGGCAGTCGAAGCAGAACTCATGACGCTGGCTACATGCCACTATAGCCACATTTGCAAGGTCATTGCTGGCCACCTCCCCAGGAGCACCGGACCCTTGGACCAGCAGACGCACGCAAGTTACCTCGCGCGGATCTTCAGTGAGTTCCACTAGCAGTAAGCAGTCGACGGCAGGGCACCACTTGTACTTTGCATGCAGCAGGTTGATTGCCGCACGGGCCGCACTCAAGAGGAGCTTGTTGTGCAGAAGCGGCTCGTTGCATTCGGCCGAAACTTGGTCGTCCATGTCTTTGAATTGACTATCGTACTCGTCTTCACTGCTGGGGTCTTCGAAGTCTAGATGGTTGTATAGAGCCAAACGCGAGAGCTTCTTTTCCGCAGCACCTATGTCCGTTGGCAGCCCACGAATCTCCTTGGGAGTGACACTGGGCGACGCGCTTTCCGGCTCGCTGGCTAAAGTATCTATAGCGGTGTACAGAAGCGATAGGTTGCAGTCTGTGGCCATGCATCGGATGAGCAGTCCCCGCGGTAGCAGGGCCAGAATGTAGTTTCGGTAGCACGCAGTGCAGAAACGATGCCCACAGGAAAGGCTGTAGAACTGAGTATTCTCGGGGTCACAGCAAATAGTGCACATCTCGCCAGGACACACGTCTGTGGTGCCAGCACTTCCGGAACTACCAAGCCCCACGGCATCTCGTAGGCGGGGCCAGTCCTCATAGTAGCTGCTTGTGACCTCGTCCACCAGCCATTTCTTGTAGTGCATGATCATGATGAGCTCCTCCAAAGGAACTGCCGTGAGGAAATCCGCCTGTAGGCGCTTACCAGGAACGAGGAAATGGTCGTAAATGAACCAGGAAACACTCAAAGGCACAGATTTGCATGGGTTCAATGCGTTTATGGATTTGACTGAACGGGGCTTGTCTATGGCATTTGCATATACACGCTTAGTCTGATGGTCTTCGACAGATTCCAGAGACAAGACAGAGCCTTGGTCGGATAGGAGGGAGACCTCGTCGTCGTACTCGAAGGAGATGTCTGAGTCCAGCATGGGCTACAGGTGTGGGGTGGCGAGTGATGAGATCAGCGTGGGTGCGCGTTCAAGCTTGAGCGCTGATGCTATACATTGCTATAAAGGGCACAGCACTATAAAGCATACAGCACTATAACGCACTGCCATGTATAGGTGAAGCAAAAGAGGCCACCAGATATAACTGGCGCTAGCGACATCTCAAGCTGTCTTTTTAATGACGCTCTTTCAATTTTCAATTTTTGGCAGTCTTAGCAGTTTCCAATAGAAGCACCGCGAATGGGTCTACTGTGGGAAATGACCCTATAAATACCACGTGCCGCCCACAATACAGCAGCCATCACCTATATAGAGAGCCCCATTTCGGCATACCTAAGCGAGCTCCTCGAGGAAGCTGATGCCACGGCGCAAGATGTTCTTCTCCTGACTCACCAATGTCTGTATCATCGTACCCCGCGTGGTCTGCGGCGGCTTGTCTGCAGTATACCTTTGCAACCGCATCTTCACCCACAGCAAAAGGACCCGCTTCTCGTCCGAGGAAATGGAGCTGCCGATCAAATAGCGCTGAATGCGCTTCTGCAATTTTCTCTCGGACGGGCAGTGGTGGAACTTGGCCAAAAACAACTTGAACGGCATCTGAACCAAGCGGACTAGCGCTAGCGTCTGCGCCGTGGGCTGGCCGTTGTATAGCACCTTGGGAGAGAGCTGCCACGACTCCGGGCTCTCCTGGGCCCTTTTTGCTCGAAAGAACATCTCCGGGTCTTCAAGCTCCGCTTTTTCTCCGCCACAGCACAGCTCGGTACAGTCCTCGTTGTGAGTTTCCTGGCCCACAAGGTCGTTCACGAGCTCGAAAACGCTGTCGTACCAATCAAGCTTGACGTCCAACTGCTGCTTCTTGGTCTTTTTCTCTTTTTTGAGATACGAAAACATCTGCACCGACAAGAGGCAGCAGTCGTTGGGGTTGTCGACGGAGATGAACCCGTACCTCTGCAACAAGTAGGCGTTGGCGAGGTCCTCGCCGTAGGTGTTGAAGAGTTCGCCCTCCGCGGGTCTTGTTAAGACTACGTCACAGCATTTGGAGCCTTCGGAGAGCTCTTTGGCTAGCTCCATGCGGTCATTGCTCTCCTGCAAGTTTTTGTCGTCCTCATCTTCGCTGAGCGATAATGTAGACACCTCTTCATCATCCTCGTCGGTGTCTTCGTCGGATGCTTCCGAGTCTGAGTCTTTTTCCACCTCTTCGATATCCTTCATGGTGATTTCCTCCATTTCCGGGATCTCCTCTTCGCTTTCAGCTTCAGTCTCACTTCCACCTTCGCTCTCACCTTCAGCTCCACTTCCGCCGTCGCTATCACCTTCAGTCTCACTCTCTGACAGTTCAACGTGAACCTCTGGTCCCTCGATGAGATGACTGAAATCTTCTTCCGGCTCTTCCTGCTCCTCCTCCTGCTCAGGGTCTCCCTCGGACCCGTCGCTTTCGATGTCTGAGTCTTGGTGAGAACATCCAACTTCTCCGCACTCCTCACACAACTCTTCATCATCGTCACAGATAAAATGAACGTTCTCCCTGTTTTGAATTCCGGATTCGCTGGCAACGGGAGAGAGGTGGTTGAATAGATCGGCCCCCGGAACCAAAGAGAGGCCCAAGTGCTTGTCCACCATGAAAGCACGTGAGACCACAGCCTGCACGCTCTGTCCGAATTTGACCAAAGGCTCGCCTATGTCTTCAGCAGCGGGGTGGCCTGCGACCAGGGACGTGTAGGCCAAAACTTCTGGCTTTGCAACCACGTTCTGGGCGTAGTTGGCGAACGCAACGCACTCCATGTAAAAACTCACCAACTCCACCACATCTAGCATGTTGAGAAGGTCACACTCAGTATTGAAAAGTGCCTGTTTTTCGCTGTCACTCCAGAGACACATGGGCACACTCTCCTCGTCGATTGAAAACGACGCGATGTACGAATGCCACGGTGATTTGTCCCCGGCAGACTGCTCATAGATGTATGCTAGAACAAGAGAGTGCATACCCGACTTGAGATCAATGTCTGGGTTCTGGGTCTCGTAGTCCACGACCAAGGAGTATATGAAGGAGTTTTTGGGGGAAAGAACACATGATTTCGGAACCCGGAGGAGGAGATTGTCGTCCAGTCCGGGGATGGCGCCGGGCTTCATGAAAACACCCAATCCTCCCACCTGAGACTCCTTCACTGTCAACATCTCGTCATTCCAAAACGAGTTCTGCTCTAGCCATTTGGAAAGCTGCTTGAGCCCTTTGCTGTCCGTGGCAGGCATTCTGGCTACCGACGCAGTCTGGATCTTCATTCGTGATGAGCATCACCGCGGAGTGCACACAACGCATTCATTCACCAATGCATATTCAAACGAGGATGGATATTAAAAGAAGTGAGCAAAGCCACGGCGCCAGCTAGGACAATATGAGATTCGTGTTTTTGTGATGGTAGGTGAAGCAGGCTGAATCAATAAGCACCATTCAGACATTCAGAGAAATCCCAATCAGTAGTATGTACGCACAGCTTGAACAAGGACAGGTGCACTGATGGGATAGATACCAAGACAGATCCCTTTGAAACAACAACCAAGGTCAGGCTGGGCAGCACAAAAGAAGAGGCTCACGTACATGCGCTACATTCATACTACAGCAACGCTTGGTGCTCGTCGCAGACCTCAGTTGCAGCCACCTGCATACACAATGTCGGTTACCCGGATCTTTTCGTCGCAGTATAAATACCGCGCGCATCCCGCACCCGTTTTTTCCTCTCCAACCATCGGTAGTGGTTATACTACTCTAATTAAGTATAACTTAGCGCCTTCGGGCGCACTATCATAGAGGCCCTAGTGGTATCCTAAGTACACCGCATTAGCGATAGTGTGACCTGGGTACTACGTTCAGCTAAGAGTATACCCCTGACCAATTTAACAGCTTGGGCACAGGATACTTTTCGTTTCGGTTTCTTAGAGTCTTGCATTGTCAAAGGTTTTAGCGAAGCTCTTCTGCTAGCTGCACCCTCGGTGCCGCACTGTGCTGAAGATTAAAGCCTGATGCTACATCCATTTCGTAGACAGTAAGCTGTAGAACACCCCACGATCGTCTGCAACGGACCGGTTGAAACAGGCTCGTGGCTCTGCCGGTCACGTGACCGGGCGCGTGACCCTCGCGGTTCTCAAGAAAAATTTAGCTCCACCACTGCACCCACACCAACCATGGCCCACAGATTGTTAGTGAACGTTGTCTTGACCGGGGCCACCGTGTTCGGCCGCGCATTCACCGAAGCATACAAGCAGGCGGCCAAAGCCAGCGCTGCAGCCCAGGCATCTGGCGCCACAAAGGCCAAGTCTGTGGGAGGCGTCCCCATTGACGAAGCCTTGAAGATCTTGGACATCGACCGCTCGGACTTGAACATGGAGGCCATCGACAAAAAGTACGAGTACTTGTTTGATGTCAACTCGAAGGAAAAGGGAAATTCCTTCTATTTACAGTCCAAAGTTTACTACGCGATGGATGCATTGAAGAAGGAGCTAGAGTATCTACAGAAGGTCAAAGAGAGCAAAGAAGCTGACGGAGCCTAGGGCAATGCAGGCGGAGACTGTTCGAGGCTAGTGTTTGCCACATTCGGCAGAAGCGATAAGTTGATGGGAACCTCTAGATGGGATTTTGTATATAACTGGCTCAAGACGAGCACCACATTAAAAGAGACATGCATTTTTTGAGTAGAGGGAAGCCGGCAGCAGAAATACAGAGGCTTAAAGGGAGACAGGAGAAGAGGATGTTAATCAATAGACCGAGAAGCAGACGAGTCATAGAAAAGTCACGAGAACACAGCAAAGCAACCCGCAATCCTCTCACAAGGACCCAAGCCGCATCCGGCCAGTGCCTCGCCAGTCGTGCCACCCAGCCTTTGTTCTATACTACATGTAGACCGCATGCCAGCCGTTTCATGCCAGGTGTGTTATGCATAGCTGCAACTCGCACCGTCGTATAGATAGGCGCACGTGACGCGGACTATCAACACGAAAAAATCATAGTGCCAGGGATTCCTGCCACCCTCCGTCGTCCTTCCCCATGAGCGCCCTGAATGAGCAGCAGCTTCTAGAAGATGCGTCAACGCTCCTTATGTTTGCCAATGCAGCGGCCCTCCAACAGACCCCTGCCCCAGCTGCGGCACAAGGTCCTCTTCAACCACACCAAAGGTCCCAATCTTCATCTAGCAACACACAGCCGCCACCCAATCCGGGAAGTGTTCCACATGCCGATACATCTGTGCCTAATCACCACCAGCCCTTGCAGCCTGCTTTGGACACCTCTGCATCACCAAATGAGCTAAACACCAAGTACCCTCCATATAACGGTTATAACCAAAGACAACATCCAAATCGTAACATCAATGAAGCCAGCCAAAGCCAAAATCCACACAAGACGTCGACACTGATCCAAAATCCAAACCAGAACCAGAGTCAGAATGGCATACCGAGACAAATACAGTACCAGAACCAGAGCCTGATACAGCATCCAAGTCACCATCAGACCCACATTCATAATCAACTGCAAAGTCAGAGTGACGCCGAGCTGCAAATTAGTTCCAACCAAGACACCCCCCTGTACTACAAATNAAGTCAGAGTGACGCCGAGCTGCAAATTAGTTCCAACCAAGACACCCCCCTGTACTACAAATCAAACCAGCATATCTCATTTCGGCCTCAGTCCCTTGGCTCTGCTTTCGAAACCGGCTCCAGAGATGCAAGAGGCCAGGGTGCTAGTCCAACTTACGAAAAAACTCAAGGCCTTCCGCCTGTCCCGGCGGTAGGCACTGCGAGTGCCGGAGCAGCTTCGTACAAGTTTCCTTCCGAGAGACAAAGGCTAGTACCTTTATCACCGAAGCCTCCTAGTACCGCCGAAGCAACTGGCCCTGCGAACTTGGCCCAAAACCTCAATCTATCTCCAAGGTTTTCGGCGTTGCCTGTCCAGGGAAGCTTCCGGAATTCTCACAAAAAAGCACATTCCGACGGGACGCAATTGAAGACCAAAACATCCACTACCCCTGCACTTGCGTTTTCTCGAGGGATCAATGTTGAGTCAGGCCAGCGCAGAAACGACAATGCAGTGATTGCTGCCGCCGCTTTGGCTGCTGCTGCAGACAATCCTCTTCCCTTGATCTTCAAGCCGAACTCGTCTGCAAATTCTGGCCCTCCTTCGTCCCTGACAGATAATGGGAGCAGTGCTTCAAAGCCGTCTTCAAAAGTGAAATCAGAGCCAAACCAAATAAAGACGGAGGACTCCGCTGCTACCGAACCCGAAGACGAAAATAAGACTGAAGATGAACTACCTCCTACATTGGCGGAAGACCAGTTGGTCCGGATTGAGGGAAATCCCAATGCTTTATTAGCATTTGCAATACAAACGCAAAATGCCAAAAGTGCGCTACCCAAAAAGGAAGAGCTGAAAGCGCAAGCTACCCTGCCATCAGCACAGATCAATCCTCAGGCACAGGTCAATACTCAGGCACAGCCCCAGATAACGGCTCAGGAAGCGGAAATACCTGTGCATAGTGACGCTGCGCAAAAGCAAATGCCAATCCCTCCTCTCGAAACATTTAAAGTTGACCCCGATGCAGGTACCATAGGGTGCATCTGTGGAATCGAGGAGGATGACGGGTTTACCATTCAATGTGATCTGTGTTTTCGGTGGCAGCATTGTTCATGTATGGGATACGTGACCAGTGAAGAGGTCCCTGAAGATGAATACAAGTGTTACTTTTGTGACGAAGTGAAATGGAACAAGTTTGATCCAGAAGCCTGCAGAATAGCTACCATCAAGCGCTTGGATCTTGAAAAGTTCAGTGAGCCTCTTCCCGAAAAAGAGCCTGCGCCTAAAAGAAAATCTCTGAGTTCTGGAAATGAAGATAAGAAGCGCAGGAAGTCCGAAAAGGATACGAAGGGTGTCTCCGAGAGGCCAAGTTCAGAGAAGAGAAAATCGTCCAGTGCAATTTCTCCAAGTACTAATGCTGTTGCTACATTCGAGGTGATCAACAAGAACAATCCGCTTCTCGAAGGAGGCGTGACTGCAGAAGCTTACCAGAACGTCTACTATAGACTCAGCGACTATGACTTCAAAACGCCGGAGGTCAAAAAGGCTTTGCAAAATTTAGGTAAGACAGTAGAATTGAGTCCCATGAAACCCGTGGAGTGCATGTCAGCAGCTCAACTCAAACAAGTCAAGTTTAGCAAAGTCATTCTCCCAAACCATTTGAAATACTTGCAGGATCGCAACGAGCTTCAGAAGAATAAGGGCTTTAACAAGACTTCTGTTAAGGTCAAGGCGTATAGTGAGAACCCCAAGCAAAAGTTCGTTGGAGTGTCTAAAATTGGACTTTTTATTACCGACAGCACAGTCCAAGCTGGGAATGAGGTGGTGATTCCCTCCGGTACTAGCGTGATCGAGTACCTCGGAGAAGTTGATACGTGGGAGCAACATATCTCGAACAAAGCGAATCAATTCTCGATTTGGGGAACCGTGAAGCCAAAAGTGGCAAAGGTGGTTATACCTACAAATGAGAAGGACACTCATTCAATCGTTTTGGATGCCCGGTTTGTGGGCAATGAAGCCAGATTTATTCGCAAGTCATGTCCCTCCACCGCCAATTGCACAATTAAACCTATTTACGTTCCTCACCTCAAAAAATTCATGTTTCATGTGGTTACGACGAGACCGATTGTTCTCAAGAGCCCAACTATGGATGAGGAACTTCGAATCTCATGGGAGTGGGATGTCCATCATCCGATCCGGAAGATGCTTAAGGAGACCAGTGACGGAGAATACAAAGAAGGCCAAAAATTTGAGGAGTTTAGTGAAGAGGACCGAGCCACGCTCGTGTCTTGTGTGGACACTATTTTGAACTTTGTGGAGTGTGCCTGCAACACAAGTAGCCTCAGCCATCAATGCTCCGTGTTCAAGGTCAAAAAGGCCACGTCATATCTTCTTAGGTCCACGAGAAAGCTATCCAGTCTCACCAATACCTCCGTTAGCAAGTCAAGGGAGGAGCTTGTGTTGCCCAAAAAGATCAAGGAGTACGTTTCATGGAAGCAAAGACTAATAGACAGAGACAATCTGCTCCAAGCCTCGCTTATCACCACAGACAATGAAGAGGTCAAGGATCCCGCTGAGAAAGAAGTGCCCATGGGCAATGAAGTAAAGGAGAGCCAAAACAGTCACGAATTCCTGGAGCAGCCTTTAATACCACCCAGAAAGCGACTTTTAGCCACAGCCCAGGCACCTCTTCACAAGTACGAGATTGCTGAAGAGGTCACCGTGGAATTGAATGTTGCCCGTTCGCCCACGAATGCCATCCAAAAATCGGTGGCTATTCCACTTACAAACGAGATTTTAAAGAGCATCAAGAAGCGGATAAACGACGCCTTTGAGCCATTGGAAAACCCCACAACCGCGCCTTCGAAGGAAGCCTCTGCTGTGCCCAAAGAGATCAAAACAGAGTCTCCAGTAGTGGCGGTGGCACCACATGTTGATGAAGAGGCTCCCAAGCCGCTAGTGAAAAAGAAGCTTTCCTTTGCTGACTACAAGAAAAAGATGCGGTAAGTGGACCGGACTCGGGAGGAGAATCGCCAATAATACATTAATTTGAACCCTTAAATTATATCCTGTTTGTAAAATCACTCGTGGTGATATTCGATTTCTGGCACATTTGCTGGAAAATGCTGTTCTTAGAGTTGAACAAATTCCAAGGCGTGTCAAACTCTTGAATGACACCCTTGTCCAACACAAGAACTCTGTCGTAGTTGAGAATAGTCTTCAACCGATGCGCAATACACAAGATTGTGCGGTCTGCAAACTCGCGGCGAATGGTGGCCTGGATCTTGTCATCGGTTTCGTAGTCAACGGAGGAGGTGGCCTCGTCCAAAATCAAGATCTTAGATCCTCTCACGAGAGCCCTAGCAAACGAAATGAGCTGCCTTTCACCGAGAGAAAAGTTCGAGCCTTCGTCATCGACTTCTCTAAGCAAATGAAACTTGTGAAGGTTATCACTCTTGACCGTTTGCTCCTTGACAAAATCGAATTTACTCTCCTCGATCAAGCCTGCTCTAAGTAAAGCATCCCACAAAACATCCTCGGGGCAATCGTCGAAAGGATCCAAGTTCTTTTTGATGGTACCTCTGAACAAAACAGGGTCTTGCGGGATGATGGAAAGCTTGGATCTCAAGTTGTTGAGCCCGAGCGTGGAGATGTCAATTCCGTCAATTTCGATTTTTCCCGAGCTCAATTCTGAAAGTCTAAACAAAGCCGCCATGATGGACGACTTTCCTGCACCAGTTCTTCCACACACACCAATCTTTTCAGAAGGCTTGACGTCAATATTCAAGTTCTTAAGCACCAATGGCAAGCCGGGCCTGTATGCCAAAGAAGCGTTCTCAAAACGAATGGCACCCTGGCTTGGCCAGCTTGGGTCTGGAGTCGTCTCTGAGATGATGTATGGCGCTTCCTCAGGCAAATCAAATGCATATTCACATATTCTCTCGACCGAGTTCATTTCGTTTTCAACCTGGGTGTACATTCTCACCAACATGGACAACTGGCCAGCTATCTGCAAGACATACGACAACAACAAACCGACGGACGCAGCACTAATGCTGAAGACTCTGAAAACACAGAGTAACGACACAATAATAGCAAACAAGGTGGCCACAACATCTAAGTGAATGGCCAACCACCGCTGGTTTGCAATAGTGATGTAGTAACACTCATTCATGCGGTCAATGTAGGAGCAATTCTTGTCGGAGAACATGGTTTCTTTTTTGTATGCCTTGATGGTATCCATGCCATTTAAAATTTCACTGAAATTATTGTAGACAAGAGACCTTTGGGTTGCTTCCAACCGCTTTACTTCTCTTGCTGATGCTTGGTAGAAATTGGAAATGGCAACGAAGATAGCCACGATGCCAGGAACAGCAATGGCAAACCAAGGAAGGTAAATTATACAAAGGACAATGACCCCAATGATATTAGCCAAGAAGAAAAAAAGCATTCTGATCTCGTTTCCAATCTCGTTGTCCAAGGTGTCAGTGTCTTTTGTAAATCTGTTGAGGATTCTTCCCATTGGTGTAGTGTCCATATACGACATTGGAACGTGAAGAATCTTTTTGACTGCACTGACATTCAACACAGTAGAAGCCTCATTCGTCATGTAAGCAACGACGATAAATTCAGCTGTCAAAAAAATGAACGAAAGCGCACAGAACATGACGTAGAGGCCAATGTAAAAGCCATTGCTTCTGTCTCGGAATTTGTATTCAGTCCAAAAAGACAACCAAGTGTTTGTGAACAACTGAAAGAAAGTCGCCAAGATCGTGAGAAACACGAACACTGGGATTATCGAATAGTACTTGAATATTCCGGACCCGTATTTCACGTAATTCTTGTAAACACTGAAAGAGATTTGGTTTTCTGCGCGTGTCTCATCCATGATCAATTTTCCGTCCTTGTCCTTGTTGGCATCGTAGTCATAATGGGCGGCCTCTTCATCCACATGTGTCGATTGACGAGTGACCTGCTTGGCAATAAACTCCTTTTCTGCCAAAGACGTGGATTCTTCATTTTCCAAAACATGTTCGACGATGTCGTCTTCTTCTTGCGATTCAACTTTTTCATCTGAGCTAAACTCCATCAAGTGCTGGAACGCGCTTATATCACGCTTGAGCTCTTCGAAAGTACCAACGGAAATGGTTCCGTCACCATTCAAAAAGATAACGCGATCAACAGAACTGATCAATGATAACTGATGAGTAGCAAGAATCCTAGTCTTCTCCTTCAAAAGACCCTGCATGCAGTTCTGCATAATATGCTTTCCGACTCTGGCGTCAACAGCACTCAACACGTCATCCAACAACACGATGTCCTTGTCAGCATAAACGGCTCTAGCCAAATTGATACGGGCCTTTTGACCTCCGGATAACGTGATACCACGCTCACCAATCTCGGTGGCATCACCTGCCGGCAAAATTTCCAAATCGCTTTCAAGGGAACATGCGTAGATGACTTCTTTATACCTTTCTTCGTCGAATTCACTGCCAAACAAAATGTTGTCCTTCACTGTAGCGTTCTGAATCCAAGGCACACCGCACAATAACAAGGAGCCAAGAATGCCAATATCACCATCTGTTCTAGACATGAAACCAGCAATTGCATTCAAAAGGGACGTTTTTCCAGATCCAATCACACCCGTGATAGCGATAAACTCACCCTTTTTGATTTCCAAATTTATGTTTTTTAACAGCGCAAAGATTGTTGCTTCAAGAGAGGTTGAATTGCTTGAAAGAGAGTCATCGTTATCAAAATTACCCTTTTCGGAAGCCTTGGAAGAGTCTTTCTCGTAAGCTTTCTCGATATCCTCTGAGGAAGCTTCGATGAGTTGCTCTCCCTTGGGCGCTATTGGCTCTGAATCCTTGACGTCATCAGATTCGAAAGACTCCCACTTGAATTCACCGTTGTCGATTTTTATAACCAAGTCCTTTGATTCCATGTATTCCCGCATTTTTGGGCTTGCTTCGGTGTCGACTGCTTCGGGATCAACCTCGTCCGCGGCCAAGAAAGAGCAAGCTCTCGAAACACCAACAATGGCATCCGACCCCGAACTCAAAGCTAACGGAAGCATGAAAACCTGCTGGGACAATGAAGTGAACAAGGAAATGGAAGCAAAAATACTAGCAGGGTCGTCTGTGGATTTTCTCTTTGCATATAGCACCAAAAATGAGGCCAAAGAGGCCAATATGGTCAAGTTCATCGCCACAGATGTAATAATGTTTCTTCCCATCTGTAACTGATACAAGATTTTCATCTCACTCTTACGACTTTCGCTGATGCGGTCGCTGTATGGGGCTTCCCAGGAGTAAAATTTGATCATCTTCAAGTTGCTCAACACTTCTTTCATATATGCGACTCTTCTGTCGGTGAAAACATTTGCGTTTTTTCTGTACTGGAAAAGCTTTCCCATGGAGACAGTGATGATAGCAAGGAACACAATAATGACGCCTACACCCACCATGGCAGAGGCGCCGATGTTACTGCATAGGATTCCGATGGAGATAGCAATGGGCACGGGAAAACTGAAGAGGTAGGGCTGGAAACCCAAGGCAAAGTCGATTCTGGCCAAGTCCGTGCCCATCATGGAGGTAATGTTGGAAGCTGGGAAGCGGTGTTTGGAGGCGCCATTGAGTTTAAAGGACTTGTCCAATAATGCCTTGGTCAAAACCGCCTTCGCTTGGGCTCCAGTCAACATGGAGTTCTGGAAGGTGTGGTTTATTAGAAGGCCCAGAACAAGAACCATGAAAGAACAACCAAGCGCGTAGCCCACACCTTTGCCCATACCAGGGTCGAAGCCCAAGGCCTTCATTTCGACAAACTGGATTAACTTCTTGGTAAGCAAGGGGGAAGTAGAGAAACCCACGTTCGCAAGAACCAAGTACCACACTGCTAGCAGGTATTGCACGCGGAACGTGTATGCGAGTGCAGCCAAGATGACCCACTTCGAGACCTCAAAGTCCTCCAAGTCAACGGCACGGTCAACGGAGGACGACAGTGGGGTTTCGCCTCGGGCCCGGATTTTTTTCTGAACGTGCTTGTCTTTGGCTGCACGCAATCTGCAGTCGAAGGCGTCCTGGAACGTTCGTGTCATCGTTTCCACCTTGATATCGTCGTTCAACTTGAACACATCAGCAGGCGTCAAGGTGCGCTTGTAGCCAACTTTCATGATGGGATGGAGCCACCAGAAGAATAGAAAAGAGAGCGGATTGGTCCACTTGGGGTATACTCTGCGCTCATCTTCTGTAGGTACCGGCGGCACTTTCTTCGATAGCAACGGCGTGAGAAGCCGGCGCTGAAGAGGAGAGTCTGACATTGGCGCAATATAAGACCAAACGCAGGCGATGGCAAGCGGTATTTATTCAGGCCGCGCAGATATCGGAGATGACTCGATTAAGCGGTCTTCTGCCTGGGGCCGCGTGGACCTTCTATTCCCTGCATGCGAACCACGTCAGCGGTGTGTGGGTGGTAGCAGAGAGTAAGAGTTTCGGCGACGGGCGATGTGCCAAAAAAGGACCCAGCAATGACATGGTTGGATGACTGGAAGACTTGGCTGGATTACTTGGCGGGAATGACCTGGCGGGCAAGGACAGCTTCAAACTACACGCAAGTGGCTCGAGTGCGCAGTGTAGCAGAGACTTACGCATCATCCTCAGTCATGAGTTGCTACCAAACAGCCTATTACATAGCGGCCCAAGTTTGTCGGTAGCAGTAGTTGCGCAGGCCACCCAAGTTTACGGGCACTTTCACTTACTGGCTAGTCTCTGACGCCTACTATGGGTCCCACATAGGCACGGCCCACCTCGCGCATGTTGCAATGCAGTGCAGTACACACCGAGAAGTCACTCCGCTAAAGCATAGACGGAGCGGAACAGGCGGCCCGCAAGAGCCGCAAACGTGGCCGATGTTCTCATTTCGCCCCCGCATAGTCGGCTTGTTTGGCAAGCAGTGTCGGCTTTTTTGGCAAGCAGTGTCGGCCTGAGCAGTGGCCCAGCAGACCCAGTAAGAAACAGCGCCGCACGGGTGTATGGCACGGTTCTGCGGCCTCAGACAAGATGAGTTCCGCGCGGAGGTGATATCAAGCCGCTCCGCTGTCATAAGCAGCGCGCTTAACCGTGCTGCCGTTATCTTCGCGCTGTCCACATTTCGTAGTTATTGAACTCCGTGTGCTCAGTGTTTACGGTGCATCACAGACTGAAGCCACGGCACGCAGTGGCCGTGACCGAATTTGAAGTAGGCTACGGCGCTGCAGAGCTGAATTTCTAGGCAAGGCTGGCGGCGAACGACGGTGGAGGCGATGGCGGATGTTCTGAATGGACAATGTGCCGTCGATCCCATAGTATAGACCGTACCCATAGAACAACGCGAAACCAATGCTACAGTCTAGACTTATGGTGAATGTCATCCATGGATATGGTCATAGATATGTTCTCCATGGATATGGTGTTCATAGATATGGTGTTCATGGATATGTTATCCATAGCTATGTTATACATAGATATGTTCTCCATAAATATGTTCTCCATAGATATGTTCTCCATAAATATGTTCTCCATAGATGTATTCTCTATAGATATATTTTCCATAGATATGTTCTCCATAGATACATTGTCCACTGATATGTTATCCATAGATATGCCTTTCATGGATATGTTATCCATTGACACATTATTCAAAGATATATTATCCATGGATATGCCTTTCATGGATATGTTTTTCATAGATATGTTATTCATAGACATATTTTTCATAGATATGTTGTTCATAGATATGTTATTCATAGATATGTTAGATATGTTATCCATAGATATTTATCCACAGATATTTATCCATAGATATTTATCCGTAGATATGCTATTCACAGATACGTTCCACAGATACGTTCCACAGATAGATGACATCCATGCGGATGACATCCAATTTATGGATGTCATCCGCAAGTAGTGAACAATCAAGTCTCCCACACGTGGGCAGGCTCTGGCAAAGCGCAGGCAGCCGGATCGCATGGATACGATCGCCGTGCAGGCTGAGCCATTGTACGTGAACGCTAATAGAGCTCTACGACACTAATGCATAGTCATGCGCAGCCCTATTCCAAAGAGTGTCTGCAACACCTATTGTTATCCTGTCCAAGCGCACGCTGTGACCACAAGCAATTACGACTGATTGGCACGTAGGCGCCACACGTGTAGCGACCAACCGGGTGGGTACTAGGGCCGGTATCCGACCGGTTCCAAAAATAACCTACCGCGGAGCTTCGGGCGCATGGTTTTCATGAGCCCGCGACTCGCTAGTAAAGATCGATCCAGACTCCGCCATAAAAGACCCGAGAGCCTGCACAACACACAACACACAATCTAAGCAAACACTAGGCAACTAGGCAACACCTACGCAACTCCCAGGCCTGACATCACGTCTGACATCCCGCCGGACATCCCGCCGGACATCCCGCCTCACACTCAGCAGCCTGGAGCCGCACCGCTTTTTGACCGCAGCTGGCCATCTCGTAGTCCTGCAAATCTGACCGCGTACCACTGCGCAGCAGTTCGCGTTCCTGTGTTTTTTTCGTGCCAGTTTCTTTTTTTCTGATCTCAATAACGAATTTCCGATCACCTATTCGTTGATCAACCCCTGGGCTCACGACATACTTCCTCCTAGGTCTTTGTCAGCTCAGCACTACACGCTGGCCAGAATTCTAAGCGTTTGATACCATCCCGTGAGTTGTCCTGAGAGACCTCCCACCTCCCGTCTTATCAGCCAGCCCTCGAGGTCTTCTTCATTGACCAGATCGGAGCACGCCGGGCTTGTTTTCTCGAATAGTCCGCTTGAAAGCCAAGTCGCCATTTGCAGCAGTCAGCCCCTGCTTCCCTCACTCGTTATAATACACTAGCTTGGCCATGCTTCTTCCCACGGGGACCTTTCAGATCCGGGATGCATCGCCCGCTGGCTCCCTGTCGTCGTCGTCAAGCTCCAACCCGTGTTCTGGAAAGCACAAAAATGATGCCGCATGTGAAAAGCCCGCCAGCAGCAACTCGCTCGAAATTGGCTTGGGCGTGGCCATCCCCGTGTTCGTAATCATGGTGATTTTGGGGGTATTCTTGTTCCGCAACTACAGAAAAGAGAAGAAGGAGGCCTTGGAGCATGATCCCGACTTCGACGAAACGGGCGATGCCACCGCCCTCCCTGACTTCCCGGCTTTCAACAAAGAAGGTGCTTTCGACAAGAAGGGCTCCAGTGTGCGCATGGCCGCGAACCCAGGCTATCCTCTCATGAACCTACCCAACCTCTCGAACGCGGAATCTCGCTCGATAATCAGCTCCAAGTTCAGGGACTCCCCGGAGAGTTCGCAGCGGAAGATCTACCCCGATGCCTTTGTCTTGCCACACCAGAACCAGATGGGCTCCAAGGCGTCACTCGACGAGTTCGCCAAGAACTCCATAGACAACCGAGAGTTCTCGCGGTCTTTCCGCAGAGACCTGGATCAGCACTCCTCCCACAACGCCGGCTTTTACAGCGAGCGCTCGTCTCCGCAGAAGTCTGGCTTGAGAAAAGAAACCACAGGCACTAGTTCCTTGAAGAAGAAAGCCACTGCCGTTGACTACACGAATTTGCCCAACACCTCGACTTCCCTGTTCAATACTGCATTCGGAGGCACAGACGCCTCGTCGGATGAGAAAGTCCACCGCTCTCAGTTTGGTGTGGCGTATGAGAACGAACTGGACCTTGCTATCAATGCCGCTTTGCCAAGTTCGAACATGGCGGCCCGTAATGCTTTTGACACAGACTCGGAGCTAGAGAGCGTCGAGGACGACGAATCCGTCGAAACACAGAAGGATCTCGCTAGGGCTGAGCATGACATCGAGCAAAGTATCATCAATGGCCTGGGTGACCACGCGCATGTGAACTCTACCCGCCATAACAGGCTTGAGACCCGTAATAACGCGGGTCTAGTCCATTCGGAGAGACGAGCTGATGTTCGCGTTGACAGAGGTGACGATGGTCATAGCAATGATGGTGAAGACGAGGACGATGATGAGGGTGACGAGGACACAATTAACTCCCAACACGTGACCAGTTTCGATGTTCTGTCTCCCTTCGAAGACAAGCACCAGGTCAATGAAACACTTAATGTGAGGCAACCGAAAGAGCCACGAATTTCGCAATTTGACTTGTTGAAAAATGTCAGTGATGACGAGGGCGATGACAAGGACAAGTTGACCGAAGAGCAGAGAGAGGAGTTGGCCAGAATGAAGTCGGTATACAAAGTTTACTTTGACCGCACTAACTCAGTTGCCTCAGAGAAAAGAGCAGATTCAAACGGAGCACACCAGTTCCAAGCCGACGCCTCGCAACCTGTGCCTAACATCGACATTGACAACCTCCGCCTCAATTCCAACTTGAAAGGAGACACCAAATACGACAAGAGACATACTACTGCCTCTTCAGTGTATGAAGATTTTAACGTTGAAAATGACCACAGCGGTGGCCAGCAACACCCCAAAATGAACGGACAAGTCAATGGAGCGTTTACTTACCATCAGTTTCAACAACTACAGGGCCAGCATGAGCAACCGCAGAACTCCCCGCGGCAGTACCCACAGAAGCAGCAGCCGTATCAGCATTACCAGCAACAGCCGCAAAGGTCACAAGAGGAGTACTTTCCACAATTCAATGAGAACGGCGAGCCAGTCGAGCCTTTAAGCCCACAGGACATGGCTCCTCTCAAATCATTACCTCATGCGTCAGATATCCGAAATTCCACTATAGAGACATTCACCGACTATCAGCCGAGAGTTAAGGTCACTTCTCCAGGAGTCAAGCCTAGCCCGCATTTCGACGAGGTATTGAATTCTCCTCAGATTTCACAAACGTCATTCAGCACTCACAACGGGGGCTCTCATCATGACTTGCCACCGGTCATAAACAATGTTCACGAAAGCAGGCCTACACCGTCGGCGTCGCAACTTTCAAGAACGTCTGTTGTCATGTTGAATCCAGTCAATGAAATCACATCTCTGAGGAAGTTCAAGCCTGCTGGATCTTTGCCCTCGGGCATCGGCAATGCAGGCTACAACAACGAGAATTTCTCCACAGAGGACGACTTGATTCCAGGTAATAGGAAAAGTGCGGTCCGGAGAATGATGAACACAAACTTCTAGGAGTGGGCGAGGCAAGTCAAGAGCGTCTAATACACGAAACTATGAGATCCGATAAATGTATACCTATTTAATTATGTCGAACGCACAACACCAGTGTGCGTATGTTCCAGGGGCCGTATGTGACGTTCCCAAAAGCAGGCTCCACCGATCCAAGAGCGTCTGAATACTTAAGGGCCCGACGAGCGTAAGCTTCTTCATGCCAAGTTGTAGTCGTCGATCTGGTTCTTGTACTTGAGAACGTTCCGCTTGATCTTGGAGGAGTCCACCCACGTCAAGTAGTCCTCCAAGTTTCTCGTGACCAAGTACGCGGGATCTGTGATGACGTTGGGCCCCACGCGGACGTTTCCACCCTCGATGAATGTGTTAGCATCGGAGATTTTCTCCGCCATGTTCAAGCGACACATCACCACCCCGATGCGCCGTCTGCAGAAGGCACTCACGGTCACTTTGTTTTCCAAGTCGGAGATCTTGGACTTCGTGGCCAAGATGCCCATGTTGTATAGTTTGTCGAGAAGCAACTGTTCGTGCTTTATGCGGTAAGGATCCGTGGGCTGTAGCAACGACAAGTGGTGGGCTATTTTACGGATATCTCCGCAGAGCCTGTTGTACTTGTGGTAGTCTTCTCTGTTCTGGATATGGAACCTGCCCATGACCTGGGTGTCTCTGTGGTTGTTGTCCTGCTTCCAATTAAGGAAGTCGACTTTTTTGAGCAACTTCTGCTCGTGATGCTTGAGCTTTCTGACCATTGATGGAGTATGAGTAGAGGCTTGTGTGATTTTTTATTGTAGGATGCGCGCGTGTGCAGGTCGCAGAGATGAGCTGGAGGATGTGGTTCGAGTCTTCCAGCTTCAGATTGGGTCAAGTGCCGTCGCTGGCGGAGTGATAGGGACCTCTAACAGTGCCCGTTGGTGGGAATTGATATCGATGTCATGATGTATTATCGGAGTAGCAGTCATGTATGGCGGACCGCTAGAGTATTGGTGCTCGGAGGGTGGAAGTCGTGCAAACTGGAAACCTCTGGAATAAAAAATCGACGTGCCCCACTGAAAAACCAGACAGTTGCCGGGTCATTCAAATCCCCGTAAAGCCTCGACTGCCTCAAAGTGGCACATCTATTATTGTTTGTCATGATTCCCCGGGATGTACGGGTCGCCGGGTACTCAAATTTTTCAAGTCTCACGCTACACCCTCAGACACCATGTTCAGGGTACCATCCGTAAGCGCCACGAGGGCGTTCTCTTCCACTGCTCTCCGCAGTTCGTTCATAGGAAGGTCTCCCGTCAGATTGTTGCCGGACGTCACCTGCTACACAGAGCAGATTCCGTTCGAGTTCTGCAAGACCTTCTCCAAAGGTAAACAGACCTTCTCCTTGGACAGGCAGATTGTGGTCAAGGGCCCGAAAGGCACGTTGAAGGTCCAGGTTCCCAGCTTTGTCAGAGTGAAGACCACCGAGGAAAACCAAGTTCTGATATCCGTGAAGAACCCTAAAAACAAGATCCAGAGGGCCATGTGGGGCACCTCGCGTGCATTGGTGCAGAACCACGTCATTGGAACCACCGAGGGCCACTTGGCCATTGTCAAGTTTGTCGGTACTGGTTACAGAGTGTCAATTGAGGAAACGCCCGATGGCGCATGGATAGCGTTGAAAATTGGATACCCCTTCACACCCAAACTCAAGGTTCCAGAAGGCTTAACTGTGAGCTCACCCAACCCAGCACGTTTATTGATTGAGGGAATGAACAAGCAGCAGGTCAAGTTATTTGCTGCTCGTGTTAGGGAGTTCCGTAAGCCAGAACCATACAAGGGCAAGGGAATATTCGTTGACGACGAGACCATCAAGTTGAAGCAAAAGAAGATCAAGTAGTGTAAATAGACAAAGAACCAGAGAACATAACAGAGGAGATTACTGTAGTTGGAATGACGAGTTACACGGTCAACACACTGGAGTCGCCAGGTGCCATATCTGATGCGTGCGCGCCCCAACCCACCACGAAAAAATTAACGTCAGCTCCAGCAGCTTCACACTAAACCACACCATGTTGTCCCTCCTCAGGCCCCTGGTAATACGGCCGGCTGCTCTGACTACGGCAATGGTGGTGGCGTCCCGCGGCGCTGCCCGCATCACATCTATCCACGCCATTCCCTCGGTGTACACCAATGAGCCCCCCATCAACCACAGTCTAGCATTATCCAACCAGAGAAAGTGTCTATTATCCAGACCCGGGTTGCTTGGAATCAAGCGGGACATGATTTCCTGGTTTACCGAAAGCGGCGAGCAAATGGCTGCCACCATCGTTGAAATAGACTCGTGTGAGGTCATCAGCACTGTGTCCTCCAAGGAGCACGGGTTTTCCTCGGTGAAAGTGGGCCAGATCGATAAGTTGAAGAACGTTACCCGTCACCACTTGAAGCTTTGCGAGAAAGCCGGTGTTTCGCCAAAAGCCAACTTCGGAGACTTCCGTGTCAGGACTGACGACGGCCTCATTGCTCCAGGCACTGAGTTGACTGCAGACTACTTCGCCCAAGGCCAACTTGTAGACGTCAAGGGCGTCTCCAAAGGAAAGGGATTCGCTGGTGTCATGAAGAGACATGGCTTCAAGGGTTTGAGGGCTACCCACGGTGTTTCCGTTTCTCATAGATCCGCTGGTTCCATGGGAGCTACGCAAGACCCCGGAAGAGTGTTGCCGGGCAAGAAGATGGCGGGCCGCATGGGAGGCAGGAACTGCACTGGCGTCAACATCGAGGTTCTCCACACAGATGCCAAGGCTGGTGTTTTGGTGTTGAAGGGGCAGATCCCTGGTCCAAAGGGCAGCTACGTGAAGGTGACCGACGCGAAGAAGATATACGGCAAGTCGTTGCTTTCATTGAAGCAAAAGAGTGGATAATGTACATAGAAATCGTTCCCCTGGTCGCATTTTCATACTGAGGTATAGGTTGTAGATGATTTAGGTAACTCTGGAGTGCTAAACGAACTTGAGTTCTTAGCACGCGAGTTACAGCTTTCTCTGTATTATTGGCAGTTTCCATAAGGAGTTTCTCATTCGTGGTCTGGCCTCAGCCCAGGAACTAGAAACATGAGCTAATCATAAATGATTTAGCCGCATAAAAGAGTCCAAAAATTTAAGATACACCATTAGCAAAGACAACCCCCGGATGGTTCTGGTAAAAGGCAAGAACCATGTACGTAAAGAGATCGATCTTCTGGCGATGGGGAAAAAGTAGCGGCGGCGCGATCAACGCGCTTATATATTCCTCTCCGCGCCGGGTAACCCCATTGTCCCACCTACAGCTACAGCCTAAAGGTTCCCCACAGGTGATCCCCCGTAGCTAATGGCAATTGCTAAGTAATATTGGCATTTTTATTTACAGATAATGAATACCCGGTGCTAGAAGCAGCATCCGCAGTGCAGCAGCATGCTCAGGACACCCTGGTCCCCTCACACCAGAAGCTCGATTAAGTCATGGCCTTCCCTTAATCATTGTCCGCTAAGATACCACCGAATCCCATTATTTTGTCCTGGTTAAGATGCTGTTGGTCAAAAATTCCATCGCGCTTCTAGCATCAGACTCCGGCAATACCCTCAAATTCTCTAGGGCCTTGGCACAGTACTTTTGAGCCATTTGTCTAGTTTTCTCCACTCCGTCCCATTTGTCCACAGCCTTGCGTGCAATTTCCACATCGCCCGGCTCGCTGAACTTTCTGCCGATGAGCTCGCCTAAGTGGGGCTCTTCTCTCCAGGCAAATAAGATGGGCGCCGTGGCCAACCCCAACTTCAAGTCCGCCTGACTAGGCTTTCCAATTGCAGAGTCGCTAGAGGTGTAATCCAACATATCGTCAACAACTTGGAAACACAACCCAATGTTACGGCCAAACTCGTAACAATTCTCGACTATGTTGTCTTGCGCTCCGCTTAACACAGCAGCGGCACGCGACAGCTTGGACATCAAAGACGCCGTCTTCAAGTAAGTCTTGTGAAGATAGTACTCAAATGCTGCATCCACGTTTGTATTGTGGTCCACTGCCTCGGTCGGGGTGGCCACAGAGTACTCGTGCTGCTCCACAGGCACTTTTCCCGTGGGTTGTGGAGTGACCTTCTGGTCGCCGTCATTCTCCACTGTGGAGTCGTCATTGCTGATGACGGTATTCTTCAACTGCATGAACTCTCCCTCCACAAGGTTGGCTATCGTCGTGGACAAAAGCTCGATGACCTCGGGGTTCCGCAAACGGGCAATTGCCACAGAGGCACGGCCCAACAAAAAGTCCCCGGCAAGAACGGCCATTTTGTTTGTGAATGCAATGTTACCGCTGGGCCTTCCTCTTCTGGCATCGGATAAATCTATCACGTCATCATGGAGCAAAGACGCCGTGTGGATCATCTCCACAATTTCCGCCAACCGCCGCTGCTTGGGCAAAATTCCGTTGACCGAGTCCAACTGCGGCAAGTCGTCCATGGGCTTGCTCAAAGGGTCCAACATGACCTTCGGGTTTATGCCGTGCAATACGGCCAACGGAGAAATCGAGTTATCCACCGAGTTGCCCGCAATCACTGTCAGCGACGGCGTTCCGTTAAAGGGCTTTTGCTCCGAGACATCAGTGGTGTCGATATTTATTCTGTTTCGCTGTTCGATGGGGATATGCAGCAACGCCTTGGAAAGCAATAACACCAAGAGTGGACGCACATTCTTGCCCTCTGCCTCGAAGTAGTAGGACGACACACGGTTCAACATTGGATGACCAGAACCAATCAAAGAAGCAATCAGTTTGGCCAAGTTCGACATTTCGTGGCTGACAATGGAAAATGGATCGCTGAAATTGCTTCGAGATGGTTGGACGATCTTCTCCGCCGCCTCCACTGCTGTTTTGAAGGTATTGCTTGCGGCTGCCCTGTGCGAATGCAAGAGCAGTCGCCTGGCCCCCTGTGTGTTACGCCAGCATACTGCCAATGGGCGAAGTCTGTGCTGAGCCATTGGTGTGGGAATGGTTTGCCGCTTGAGATGCTGAGAGTGCTTGAAGGTGCCGCATGTGGTGTACGGGTTCGCGGCGGTCCGGTTGCAACTTGCTTGGGGCAGTTGCGTCGTGGCGCCTCGCACCGCATGCTTCGTACTACTGCCCGATTGGGACGAACCGAGTAAGCTACTTCCGTTTTTCTACTCGACATGGGCGTGTTGCAACGTCTCTCGAGTGGCAGCTTGACCGGCGGGTTAGGCGGGTTACAGCCGCCAGAGGCTGGCCTGCTTTATATGCACGACTCGCTGCAACTAGTCGAAATACCGGTCCTTTTGGTCCTCTTTCAATCTGGCCAAAAACGACTCGGGGGCTTCCAAGACTCCGATGCTTCTCTTTGCCTGCCGGTCCAAGTAGGTGAGTCCTAGCAAGTAGCTGGCATTGACCCAGCCGAAACCCTCCAGCGCCACGCCCTTAAAGTCGAGTCCCTGGTTTCCGTATTCCGCATCAACCTTGTGAGGAGCAACGACATCAAGAACGTTGTACTTTTCAACAACAACTCCGTTGAAGTCAACAAACGCACGCGTCATCATGTACAACCATCTGTAGGCCAAGCGGCGTGCAGTGCTTGTATACCCGTAGTTCTTCAACCCCTGCCAGATCAAAATCTGATGCGGTGCCCAGCCAAAGGGATAATCCCACTGCCGCGAGGGCCGATCGACGCCAACTGCACCTCTAGACTTCAAAGACCCAGAAACCAAGCCCCCGTGCTCTTCCAACTTGCCCAAGGAGTTTTCGACCAATTTCGCAGCTTGCTCTTCACTAGCTACACCACTCCAGAGTGGGTAGAAACATGTCACTGACTCGAACAGTTCTTGTTTTTCTTCTTTGACGTGGTAGTCGTAGAACATCGAATCCTGCTCATTCCAAAGGTATTTGGACATGTTGGCCTTTCTCTGCTCGGCCAACTTTCTCCACGTGTCTGCTACATGGACGATTCCTGTGGCTGGGTCCTCCAAGCTGCCCCCAAAATGCTTGCGAAGCACCAGTTCGATGTCGGTTTCGTACTTGTAGAGCAACGAGTTCAAGTCAACTGTCGCCAAATACGCTGCTTTCCCTTCGAGACGGTAGCTTGTGTCGTGGCCAGACTCTCTCACGGCACGGTCATGGAGAAAGTACTCATCTAACTCAGACTCCTTGATCTCATCGTGGTTGTACTTTTCGATGAACTCAGCCTGGGGAATTCCGTGTTTCTCGACGTATTTCTTGAGAACAGCGTCGAAATGCGATGCTTCCGTCTCTGGAGGCACACCTTTGCCTTCAGGATGGTAGCAGGATAACCCAGTCTTTTCATCCAAGCGCGGTTTGGTGCACCACACCGTGCTGTACTCTTTGATGGCCGCCAAGATTGACCGGCGCAAGAAGTCTTCCGCTTTCGATCTAGGTGTGCCAACTTCAAGCATTTTCTCGTAGACCTTGATCGCCATATCGGTCAAAAAAGGTGGCTGTGAACGCCCAAGAAAATATGAGCGGTTGGCGTTCAAAATCTTGTGGTAATGATTGATTTCGTAGATGAAGTTTTCAGTCATTCCAATCGAGAGCTCAAGGTTCCGCTTGTTTTCGGGGGTCACGTCAAGAAGCAACCCCAACACAATGATGTACGAGTCCCAGCCATAGAATTCGTTGAAACGCCCTCCAGGAACTACGTATGGCTCGTTCAACAAGTCGCTCGCGTCGGATGGGTTCTTCTTGGACTCGAGAATGAGAAGCCCCGGCTTCTTGTTGATCGAGAGTATGAAGTCCGCATCTAGAACCTCGGGCAAGTACTCCACATGCAAGGGGATCTCTGGTCTCAGAGTCTTAATGGAGTTGAAGTACTCGTACTGGTCGGGCCGGTTGTGAGGAACGTACAAGCGGTGCGAGCCTGCCTTGACAAGCCTGCCGTCGCTGTCGTAGTGATCTTCTAGGATCTTATCATCGAAAGTCATGTCCAAAACGTTGTCCTTGGTGATTTTACGGGTCAACAGCGTCCAGAAATTGGCCGAAATCAAGCGCGACAACCGATCCACAGGGTTTTCGTTGAGCTGCGCTTCGTCCAACACAACCAGGGTCTTCCCCTGGTTTTTTGCAATGGTCAACTCCTGGAGCAAGTTGGAGAGAGCGTATGTGCCTCGCACTTGCGACGTGGCAAAGCCGTTGGAGTTGCGGGTGCCCAAGCTGAGCACCTTGGGGCCTTTGTCTTCGATGGTGATCTGGCAGTTGTGGTCCGTGTCTTCGCTGGCCAAAAGGCGTTGCAACGTGTCATCTATGTTCTTGATGAGAAATTTGCGGGGTTGCGTGTTGGCGTCCATGGAGCCTCTTCTCAAGCGAAGCACCGGCACATGGCGTGACGGAGCAGAGGGTTTGTCTGACATACCGCTGGTGATGATGGCGCAAGGAAGCAAATAAAAATTTCTCCTATGCGGACAACGTTTCCTGGAGCGCCAGAATGCCTTATAGAGCGATACAATGCCTGAGCGGTGCGCAGGAATGCCCCGCGCTGCAAGCGAATCTTTGCATGATGGCTCGCAAAAATAGCGTGACCGGCCAATAAAAGCGGGCCAGCGAACCAGAGCGGGCTCCCTCTGGATGGCCCCCATCACGTGAGGCTGCTCAAGCCGCCTGAGTGTGTGCGGCGGGCGGTCTTGTTATGCACAGCGTGGCCGAGAGGGGGCTGCGCTCGCCAGAACGCTGGGATCGGAGTTCGCCCCGTGGCGCGAGGAGACGACTGCAGTCGCTGAGACCTCGTGACTGGACCGTAGCGGCAGAGACTTTTGCGTAGCTCGCTGTGCCAAGCCACCAACAGGAGTGGCAGTTTTTCTTGACGAGTGGCAGTTTTCCTTGTCGCGGCGTGTTTATTATGGGCCGGGCCTGAGGCCCCGACTGGCAGCCTATGCAAGGGACAAAAAAAGGCCACGTCAAAATTTTGGGGATTTTGGGGATTTTGGGATTTTGGGATTTCGGGTGGCTTTTAGACTCCGGCCGTACAGGACCAGGCAGTGGTATTTTCACCCGGGGCGAAGGTTCTTCACCCGGGGCAGAGGTGCTTCCAGCCGGGCCGATTTCGTGCCAGGTGCAAACTCCGAACTCCGTCACGCTCCGTCCCCGCTTTTCCAAATACAGGGATTCTGCCCGACTGAGACGTTTTCAAGACGACCCACAGGTGCAGTTGGGAACGGCGGCCCGGAAAAGCCCGGGTGCAATGATTGCAGAGGGGCCGAACCGCAAAGCCCCGGGGTGGCCAGCCTCGGGAGCCACGCCCCGGAGGAAAGGAACCACATGCAAATCTGGGGTGGGCAAGGTGCCACCTGCACAATGCGCCTCGCGGTGTGCGAAGCCGATGCGACTCCATATTTCTCCCCGCTATAAAAGGTTCGGCGCCCCCCAGGCTCGTGGACTTTTTTTCTTGTCATCGAATTTAGGATCTGGACTCACTCTGATCCAGCTCTTCAAACTCACGCCCCAAAACCAAACACTAAACTCCCAAATCTACAATGGTCAAGGTTACTGTCTGTGGTGCCGCTGGTGGCATTGGTCAGCCATTGTCCCTTCTCTTGAAGCTCAATAAAAACGTCACAGAGTTGTCCTTGTTCGACGTTGTCAACGTACCAGGTGTGGGTGCCGACTTGGGCCACATCAACACCGCCTCAAGCACAAAGACTTTCTTGCCCTCGTCGAAGGAAGACAAGACCGCATTGGCCGAGTCGTTGAAGGGCTCGGACTTGGTGGTGATCCCTGCAGGTGTGCCTAGAAAGCCTGGCATGACCAGAGACGATTTGTTCAACATCAACGCCTCTATCATCCAGTCTTTGGCCCAGGGCATAGCCGAAAATGCGCCCAAGGCGCTTGTGTTGGTGATCTCCAACCCAGTCAACTCCACCGTGCCCATTGTGGCCGAGACCTTGAAGAAGGCCAACGTCTACGACCCTGCCCGCTTGTTTGGAGTCACCACGTTGGACATTGTCCGCGCCAACACTTTCATCTCGCAACTATTTGACGACGTCAACGCCACTGACTTCGAGGTGCCCGTTGTGGGAGGCCACTCCGGGGAGACCATTGTGCCCTTGTACTCTGTGGGCGCCAAGTCGCACTACGCCAAGTTGTCTGCGGAGCAGAAAAAGGACTTGATCCACAGAGTGCAGTTTGGCGGTGATGAGGTGGTCAAGGCCAAGGATGGTGCAGGCTCTGCCACCTTGTCCATGGCCTACGCCGGATACCGCTTGGCCGAGTCGTTGTTGAGGGCCGCGGCCGGCGAGGACGTTACGGAGTGCACGTTCTTGAACTTGGACTCGTCCATCAAGGGTGCCTCTGAGGCCAAGAAGTTGGTTAACAACCTTGACTTCTTCTCTCTCCCCGTGAAGTTGTCCAAGGCAGGAATTGCTGAGGTGCAGTACGACATCTTGAACCACATCAACGACGACGAGAAGAAGTTGTTGGCGGTGGCCATTGATCAATTGTCCGGAAACATTGACAAGGGTGTTGCGTTTGCCAAAAAGTAGACAGCTTATAGAATAATGTAAGTGATCTCAACGCGCCTTGCGCTGGCTGTGTTAGTGAAGCTGGCCCTGTAGTACTGAGCTTACAGAACACCATTCTGGCCGTATCACAAGATACAAGATACAAGATAAGATACAAGATACAGGAGACAAAAGACAAGAGACAAGATACAAGATACAAGAGACGAGACAAGAGACGAGACAAGAGACGAGACAAGAGACGAGACAAGAGACGAGACAAGAGACGAGACAAGAGACAAGAGACAAGAGACAAGATGCTACAACACTACAACACAACACAACACTACAAGTGCGCCAGGCTCTCCCACACCCGCCAGCAACTACACCAGCGCCTCACGTGGCTCACTTCAACACCCCATGCACTCTGCACGGTCCTCAAACCTAGCCCAACACGTAGCCTCGCCACGCAGCAGCCCACGCAGCAGCCCACGCACAGCTCCCTACACCTGAGCCAGTCTGATGTGCACCACGCACCCTGTCACGCACTCTAAGTGCGCTCGCGCAGTGCACCTAGCGCCATTATCCTCATTTTTTCTCCTCAACAACCAAACATCTGAAATAGAACCCAGCAACCTACTCATCACCAAACATTGTCACACACAATGGAGCAGATTCTAGACTTTTCCAAGGACTTGGATCTCGACTTGTTCGACAACATCGTCGACACGTTCTACAAGTCGGGGCCCGAGCAACAAAAGGCGTCGGTGGTTCTCTCTCAGTTCCAGGAGCACCCGCAGTCGTGGACCCGGGCAGACAAGATCTTGTCGTCGGCCAAGAACCTGCATTCCAAGTACATCGCTTTGTCGTGCTTGAACTCGTTGATCAAGTACCGCTGGAAGTCCATCCCGCAGAGTGAGCGCAATGGCATCCGCAACTTCATAATCAACATGATCATTGCCTTGTGCGACGACGAGGCCATCTTCGAAAAGGAGCGTGCGTTGATCAACAAAATCGACTTGACGTTGGTGTCTGTGTTGAAGCAGGAGTGGCCGCACAACTGGCCGCAGTTCATTCCGGAGATCGTCATGAGCTCCCGCTCGTCTTTCAATGTGTGCGAGAACAACATGAACATTTTGAAGTTGATGGGCGAGGAGGTGTTCGACTTCAGCCAGGAGGAGATGACGCAGGCCAAGGCAAACAACTTGAAGTTGAGCTTGAAGGCTGAGTTCGAGCAGATCTTCAAGTTGTGCTACGAGGTCTTGGATAAGAGCACAAAGCCCTCGTTGATCATTGCCACGCTCAGCGCCTTGTTGAAATTCATCCACTGGACACCTTTGAACTACATCTTCCAGACCGAGTTGTTGTCTTTGTTGACAAACAAGTTCTTGGCTCCCGCCGAGACGCGTGCCATCACCTTGAAGTGCTTGACCGAGGTGTCCAGCTTAATCTCAGTGGAAAACAACCCCAAGTTCATCGAATTTTTCAGATCCGCCATGGAGAAGGTGTCTGTGGTGGTGCCGCTCGACGCGTGTTTGAAGAAGACCTACCAAACTGCTAACTCCAACGACCAATCTTTCTTGCAGGACTTGGCCATGTTCTTGTGCACATTCTTGAGCAACCACTTGCCAGAGTTGGAGGCGCAGGAGTCCCACAGGGAGTTGTTGCTCATCTCTCTCAACTACCTCATCGAATTGTCCACCATCGAAGAGAGAGAGTTGTTCAAAACGTGCTTGGACTACTGGTCGAACTTTGTGCTTGGCTTGTTCGAGGAGATCAGAAACTTGCCTGCCAATGAGTTGTCTCCCTTGATGCAGTTGACCCATGCCTCGCACTTGAGACCAAGTGCCGCCAACGGCGCTCCAGACCCTGCCGTCCTTGCCAAATATCCTTTGAGACAACACAAATATGCACAAGTTTTGTCCAAATTGAGATTGGTCATGATTGAAAAGATGGTTAGACCCGAGGAGGTCTTGATTGTCGAGAATGATGAAGGCGAGATCGTTAGAGAGTTCGTCAGAGACACCGATACCATCCAGTTGTACAAGTCAATGAGAGAGGTTTTGGTCTACTTGACCCACTTGGATGTGGTCGACACCGAACAAATAATGAACGAGAAATTGGCCAGACAGATTGATGAGTCTGAATGGTCTTGGAACAACATCAACACTTTGTGCTGGGCCATTGGCTCTATCTCCGGAACCATGAACGAGGAAATGGAAAAGCGCTTTTTGGTGTCCGTCATTAAGGAGCTCTTGTCTTTGACTGAATTGAAGAGAGGAAAGGATAACAAAGCTGTGGTCGCCTCCAACATTATGTACATCGTTGGTCAGTACCCCAGATTTCTCAAGGCTCACTGGAAGTTTTTGAAAACTGTTGTGAACAAGTTGTTCGAATTCATGCACGAGACTCATGAGGGTGTTCAGGATATGGCATGTGACACATTCATAAAAATCACGATGAAGTGTAAGAGACATTTCGTTGTAACGCAACCACTGGAATCCGAGCCTTTCATTATCGAGATCATCAACAACATCCAATCCATCACCGAAGACTTGCTGCCTCAACAAGTGCACACTTTCTACGAGGCTTGTGGTGTCATCGTCAGCGCTCAAACGCAAAAGGATGCACGCGACCAGTTGCTTGGTGAATTGATGGCTCTACCAAACGTGGCTTGGTCTGCTATCGTCCGTTCTGCAGCTGAGGACCCAGCATTGTTGATGAACACAGAAACGGTTAAGATTATCGCAAACATCATCAAAACTAACGTATCCGTGTGCAAGGCCATGGGTCCAGGATTCTACTCGCAGTTGGGCTTGATGTATGTTGATATGTTACATTTGTACAAAGCCGTGAGTGGAATGATTTCAGATACTGTTGCACGGGAGGGCGTCATCGCGACAAAAACACCCAAGGTCAGAGGGTTGAGAACGATAAAGAAAGAAGTCTTGAAAATGATCGAGACATACATACATCAAGCTGACAACTTGGAGGAAATCGTGAGAGACCTTTCACAACCCTTATTCGCTGCAGTTCTAGATGACTACAAGACGAATGTTCCAGATGCTAGAGATGCAGAGGTTTTGAAGTGTATGACGGCATTGGTGTCCAAGGTCGGCCACATGATCTCCGAGGGCGTGGTGTTGATTTTGCAGAATGTATTTGACTGCACGCTTGACATGATCAAGAATGACTTCGTGGAATACCCTGACCACAGAGTTGAGTACTACAAGCTCTTGAGAGTGATAAATACCAAGTCGTTCAACGCGCTCTTGCAGTTGTCTGGAGCGGCATTTCAGTCCTTGATCAACGCAGCATTGTGGGCCATAAAACACAATAACAGAGAAGTCGAGGAAAACGGGTTGTCGTTGACCTTAGAGTTGATCGAGAATGTTGAAAAGTTGGGCCAGACTCCATTTACTAAGGCGTTCTACGAAAACTTCTACTTTCAGATCTTATCTGACACATTCTATGTGTTGACACAGCCAGACCACAAGTCCGGATTCAGATACCAGTCTCAATTGTTGGCGCGGTTGATTCATTTGATCGAAGATGGAGTGATTCGTGAGTCTTTGTACAGCGCAGGAGAGGCAGCTGAAGGCACCAGCAACAGTGACTACTTGAAGCAATACTTGGGCAACTTGTTGTCTTCTGCGTTTGACAACCTACAGAAGGAACAGTTGGTGAACTTCTTGAATGTTTTGACATCTGTGTACGGGGATCTCAACAAGTTCAATGGTGTGATCAGAGATTTCTTGGTACAAATCAAGGAGTTTGGGGGAGATGCCACCGACTACCTTTTCAAGGAAGACAAAGAACTCGAGAAGGAGGAACAAAGCAAATTGCAGAGGGAGAAGGATCTCCAGGTTGCCGGATTAATCAAGCCATCTGAAATGGAGGACTAGGGGAGACCACTGCCTTTCGAATGGTCAAACAAAGCACGCGGCTTACAGAGGACCGGATGGCTACAAATACGGTAACGAGATCAAGGGCGATCAGTTACGGTAAGATGAAGACGGCGATCAGTTACGGTAAGATGAAGACGGCGATCAGTTACGGTAAGATGAAGACGGCGATCAGTTACAGCTCCGGTCGGCCACAGTGCAGCAGATGGCCTTAGCTACAAACACCATGGCTAAATCATAAGTACAAAATCCATATCGCAATGTATCAGTTGAAATCAGCATACAGGGACTGCTGCGTAGAAAGGAAGACCCAGATGGCATATTGTGGGGAGGTGTTTCGCTATTATACAGAGCGCTCGGGGTAGTGCGCAAGCGAAAGCCAGGTGGAAAAACAAGGCAGTAAAAAACTTAACATCATTCACACCAACACAATGTCAGAAGCCAGCACACCCAAAGTTGAGCCCAAAGTTGAAGCAAAGGACGAGCCTAAGCCCCCCACAGCGAATGTCTTCCTGATGTTCGGAGCCAAGAAGGAGAAGAAGGACGAAGAAAAGGAGGAGAAGAAGGAGGAACAGAAGAAGGAAGACAAGGAAGACAAGAAGGACGCATCCGACGAAGAGGCCGCCGAGGAGGAGGCCGAAGTGCACTTTGAGCCGCTCGTGCACTTGGAGAAGGTGGAGGTTAAGTCCAATGAAGAGGAAGAGGATGTGTTGTTCAAGGTGCGTGCCAAGTTGTTCAGATTCCACGCCGACACCAAGGAGTGGAAGGAGAGAGGAACAGGCGACGTGAAGTTCTTGAAGCACAAGACCACCGGCAAGACCAGAATATTGATGAGGAGAGACAAAACATTGAAGATCTGTGCCAACCACTTGGTGCAGAGCGACTATGAGTTGAAGCCCAACATCGGGTCCGACAGATCGTGGGTGTACAACGTGACCGCGGACGTGTCAGAGGGAGAGGCCGAGGCACAGACGTTGGCCATTAGATTTGGAAGCAAGGAGAATGCCGACAAGTTCAAGGAGCACTTCGACGAGGCCAAGAAGGGGAACTAAATAGAGCGATGTGGCGTGGAGCCGTGCTTCAGGCGTGGAGCCGAGCTTTCAGGCGTGGAGCCGAGCTTTCAGGCGTGGAGCCGTGCTTTGAGCGCTGGTGATTCTTGAGCTGTCAGCAAAGCTTGCAGCTAGAATGCTATAATGAGTTTAATAAGCGGCGCCATAGCGAAGCGTGTAGATAGAGCGCGAAGCCGTAGCACAGCGTCCGCACCCGAGCCAGGGCCGTACCATGTTCGCACCTGGCAATTTCCCCAGATCCACGTGCTCCAATTTCCCGTGCCCGCCAGGCCGAGCTCTTCATTCCAGGGCCCTCCACCATTTGCACCGTCAATGAAGTTCGGCAAGTACTTGGCCTCGCGCCAGTTGGAGCTCCCCGAGTACCTGGGCCATTTCATCAACTACAAGGCTCTCAAGAAGCTCATCAAGCACCTAGGCTTGCCCGCGTCGTCGTTGTCCGGGGCGCCCATGAACCCGGAGGCGGTGCAGAACCAGCTCAAGGAAAACAAGGCGTCGTTTTTCTTCAAGGTCGAGCGCGAGTTGGACAAGGTCAACTGCTTCTACTTGGAGAAGCAGGCCAACTTGGCCGTGAACTTGGACTTGTTGATGCTCAAGAAGAACGAGCTCCTCCACAAGACATCGCTCTTGGCGTTGGACAACCAGCAGAACAACTTCAAGGACTCCATCTTGTACTTGAACTTGTACCAGAGCTTCAAGAAACTCCACCAGGACCTTTCGCGGCTCCAGCAGTTCGTGGAGTTGAACGAGGCCGGCTTCTCCAAGGTGGTGAAGAAGTGGGACAAGCGGTCCAAGTCGCACACGAAGGAGCTCTTCATCCAGACCGCCGTGAACGTGCAGCCCGTGTTCCACCGCAACGAGATCAACGATCTCAGCGACTTGGTGACGTCGTCGTTGCTGGACCTCGAGTCGATCATGGACGGCGACTGCTCCATCTTGGCGGGCTACCGCTCGAGCGACGTGTTGGACAGAGGCTCGGCCGCGGGCTCCAGGAACAACTCCACCACGCTGGTGGCTGCGCCCGACGCCGGGGCCAGGCCCTCCGACGACCATGTGATGAAGTACGGGCCGGCGCCGCAGATGTTCGAGCCGCCGTCGCGCTCGCTCTACTCGTCCACGGAGATCGACGGCTTGTACTCAAGCTTCGTGAGTATTGCGTCCACCAAGATCACCGACGTGGAGGACTTGAAGCGCTGGTGTGAGCGTGTGCGTTCCAGCGAGGGGACGCCGGGGCTTCTCAAGGAGAAGTTCTCCAAGATCTTCCTCCTCTCGATCGTGAACTTGAAGATCGCCGACTCGTTCCTAGAGACGTTTCTCTCGCTCATCGACTACAACATCGACTTCAACATCCACAACGACGAGTTCAACTTGAAGCCCATCATCCACGAGTGCTGCTCGATTCCGCCGGCGTCGCTAGCGCTCGAGCTGCATGTGGTCATCAACAACGGCGTCAAGGTGGTGAACTCCAACGACTCCATCAACCACTCGAGGGTGTTCATCGTGGAGCACATCATCAAGTCGCTCTCCAAGGAGGCGCTCACTCGCCTACTAGTGGACAAGGACTCCAACGGGCGCACATGCTTGCACTATGCGTCGCAGAACAACCGCATGGACCTCTTGAAGATTCTCTTGCCTTATTTCCCCGTGGACCGCATCGACGATCTCGACAACGAGTCCATGTCCGCGTTGTTGTTGGCGATCAAAAGCTGCCATTTCGATGTCATTGCCATGCTCCTAGAAGGCGGCGCCAACTGCTACCCCGAGTCCAACGACTCGAAGCTCCAGTACTTGCCCATAAACTACGTGTGCAAGTTTGGCGACTACAAAACCCTCGAGTTCCTCCTCAACTCCAGCAACCCTACGCCTGACATGATAAATCGCCAAGATGTGGAGGGCCTCTTTCCTCTCCACGCAGTGGCCAGGGCCGGCAACTACAAGTTGATCAAGCTTTTGATGCAGTACGGCGCCAGCATCAACCAGACGGACTCGTTGAATGACTGGCCCCCGATCTTCTACTCGGCGCTGAAGGGCCACGCGAAAACCACTTACGAGCTCATCAAGTTTGGCGCCCGCTTGGACATAATAGACGAAAACGGCTACGACGTGTTGTACTACTGCGTGATCGAGGGACATGTGGATGTCTTGAACCATTTGTTGTGGTACAAGAGGCAGTTTTCGAAGACCAAGGCTGTCCAGGACCTGGGCACCGGCGCCGACGTCGTGCCTCTGCTTCTCGACGGGGACGACCTGGACAACAGTGGCGAGTCCACTGACAAAATCCATCCCGAATCGATTCCCCACCTCGAGCTCCCCCCTCCTATCTTGCCGCTCCGAAGGTATGGACATAGCTTCTTGGAGCAGAAGGTTCTCATCGAATTGATGTTCCCCATCGATTCGAACTGCATCAATTTGTTCAACTACGGCACCGAGTCGCAGCCGGGAAGAATCACCATCACATCCAACGTGTCTGACATTGTTCCCAGAAACATTCTTCTTCCCGTCACGGACGGGCAAAAGGGCACCGCCAGCTGCAATTTCCAAACGGAGGTGGATTCTCTCAACGAGTTCCGGATAGATTTGGAGATCTTCCCCAAGTTCGGAACTCGTTTGATTGCCAAGACCACGGCTCTCAACTTCTCGCAAATCGACACGTCCTCGCCCGAGATCAACTCCATTTCCTTGCCTCTTTTTGACATGAGACTCAAAAATATCGGCGAGTTAAACTTCAGATACCAGGTCATTTTCCCCTTCGCCGGCACGCTTCTTGAGACCACCAAATACGACACTTATTGGAAATCTTCCACGTGTTTCGTCAAACAGAAGCCTGCATCGATCAAGAGTGCCAATGGCGGCTCTCCAAGCGTTTTATCGCCTAGCAACATGATGGTTTCTCCCAACAAGTCATACACTGCGAAGGCCTCAGACAGCAACACGTCTTTGACGTCGGCATTTGTGACTTCCACCTCTTTGAGTGGAGAGTATCTTAAAGTGAAGGTGTGCCTTCTTAATGATGGAACACCAGTGGTGTGCCCCCACTGGGCCATCTCGGTCGCAGAGAACATCGAGATGTTTCTCCCAAACTTGTCCTTGCACCAGTTGAACTCCATGACCTCCAACCTCTTCGACTACGAGAAGGTCCTCCGAGACTTGCACAAGATGAGGCTCAAGGACTTGACGCTAGTCAAGAAGTTGCTCAAAATCATCTACATTCCGCTCGATATCATCCTAGACACCTTGGACTCAAGCATCAATTTGTCCATGGAGTTGATCTTCCCATCGCTCTACGAGATCGACAACCTACCATTTGCTGGAAACATTCACCTGAACTTGAACAAGTTCATCGACATCACGTTGAACTGTGTATTCGAGCACATTAGGTCGATCAAGCAGAAACAAAAGCAAGACAGATCGCTCATTTTTCTCTCGTCGAACTCGATTGTGTGCAAGATTTTGAACTGGAAGCAGCCCAACATTCCTGTGTTTCTAGTCATGAATGGCATCGTGTTCAAGAACTCCAAGGGCGAGTTTGAAGCCCGCAGTGCCAATGGGCTCTTGTTGGCGGAGCTGGAGGGAGAAGGCACCCAAGAGCGCAATGCACCGCCGAAGGTCAAGCACCAGCTCTTGGCCAATGACCAAGAGTTGACTATTCGGTCGATCAAGGAGGCCACGAATTTCATTCTCGACAACAATTTGATCGGAGTCATCACGTCGATTCATCTTTTGAACCTCGTGCCGAAACTCATTCCGTTGATTCGGTCTAGGGGCTTGGTACTCGTGGCTTCGGGCGACCTAGGAGACTCCAACTCGGAGGTCTACTACAACGAGTTGGACACATACACCAGGACGGAGATCAATGGTCTCAGATTCGATGATATCTTGAGCTTCAAGGACAACTCGCTGGCAGAAAGTGCCAAGTACGATTAGATTTAGAACGGCGATCAATGGAGCTACGAGGCAGCGTCGATATTGAAGTTGTTGTAGGTTTCCCTTGGCTACTACTGGACTCGTCCGTGGACTGACCCCGCCGTCAGGTCTACTTCCTCCGCCTTGGAGGTGGGGGTGGAGGGGCAGGAGCCTTCTTTCGGCGTGCCTTTTCCTGCAAGCGGCTTTGACCGGCAGAGACGTGGCGAGGAATCGGCGGAAGTGACTTGGATGCGAGGTACTCCTTCGGTAGATCCAACAAGCCGAGAGTTTGACGAGACGAGAGGCACGACGACCTTCCCAAGTCGTGGGGGCTTTCAACGGAGCCCATGAACACGTTGGAGTTGTTCTCTTCGAAAATGTTAGCATTCGGAGCGAAGTCATCATCGCTCAACCCGTCCAAGACATTTCCCAGCAACTCTTTGTTGTGGGACCTTGTGTGCTGGTTGTAATCACTGCGAGAGTTTGCCTTGACCGAGGCAACTCTGGTGAATGAAAAGGACTCGTTGGAGGCAGTGATGTCCGAGCTCGAGTTCTTGAGCGACACCACACGGCTGGTACCAGAACTGGCAGACACGAGGGACTCGCTGCTGTCGTTTTCCGTTTTGAGCACGGACATGGGCGACACCTTGTTTCTCGTTTTCGACAGTCTCCTGAGCCACAGGATGCTGAGACACTTGGCAGCGGCCTTCACAATGGAGTTCAGGTCCACCGAGGTGGGGTTGTTCGAGGTGGCTTGCGGCGTGTCTTCGTAGTTTTCGTCGCAGTTCAATATCACGTTCGACAAGAGGTCAAAGATTTCCTTGGGCTTGTACTTGGGGCTGATGTCGTTCAACTGGGACAGCACCAACAAATGGCGGAAGGTCTTCAAGTAGGTGAGCGCCAAAAAGCGGTCGGTCAGGCGTGAGTCAGGCTGGGCCTGCTCGTTGTAGTCGAGGTCATTCAACTCGCGTATGAAGATGTCCACCAAGATCTTCAAGTCGTTCAAGTAAGAAAGCTTGCAGTAGTCAGGCGACGTCAACACCGAGAACAAGAACTTCAACATCAAGATCTTGATGATGTGCGACTCCTCTCGGTTCATGTGGTACGCCAACAAGTTGATGAAGCCAGGAATGCCGTTCACCGACACCAACCCTTCAATGACCCTGTTGTTCGGTAGACTGTCAGTGGCAGTGTAGGTGCGCATCATGTACTGCTCGTTGATGAGAAGAAGAAGCTTGAACTCCTCGTAGGCAATCAACTTGTTTGTGTCGTTGAAGTCGTCGTTCGACAAGTTGTAGTTGTTGAAGTTGGAGTTTGAGATGAGGTGGTCGATGAGGTTGGGAATCAACGTGCACCCGGTCAACTGCGAGAACTCCTCGTCCGACAAGAGGATCTTGTGGTACAAGTAGTTGAAGAAGATGTCGCAGTTGAACTTGAGGAGCACGTAGTTCGAGTGGGAATAGTCTTTGGGCTCGAAGATCGGCGCCGTGGCGGGACGGAACAGCACCTGGCTGGAGATGAAGGTAGCGGTCACCTCCACGAACAGCAAGTTGCGGAGCAATTCAAGGAGCTGGGTCTTGTCCACCGTGTCGTAGAGCCTCAGCTTCTCGTCGTCGATGAGCTTGAAGAAAACAAGAAGAAGTATGGAAAGCACCTGGGTGAGCGTGAAGGACTCGTTCCTGGGAGCGTGGCTGGGAGCGTTCGTCAAGAGCTTGATGATGGAGAGGATTTTTCCGAGGCAAAGCTTGTAGTTTTTTAGAAACAAGTTGGAGTTGAGGAGCTTCAAGCTGAGGATGGAGCACTTGTGGTAGATCTCGTCTTCCTGGGCCAAAAAGTCGGTCGTGGACTTGAGGAAAAAGGAGATGTTCTTGTTGCACTCATGCGGGTCACTGAGGATGAGTATCGGATGGAGAGTCTCTAGAAGCTGGCCGAAGTCCTGGCGGGGAGCATGGCGGGAGGGGAGTGTCTGGGGGAAAGACGTGGGCGGGGCACCAGAAGCATCGATGCTGAGGGAATCCACACCGAACATGCAAGGGGAGCAGGATGATAGGGGAGGGTGATGGAGACCGTGCTGGACGATGGGAATTTGGGATGTGGACCGTCGTGAATGATGGAATCTGGGATGTGGACCGTGCTGAACGATGTGAATCTGGAATACGGTCGACTTGTGGACTACAGGACTCAGTTGTCATGTAAGGCCAAGTAGGTAATGTGGATAAGCATGGACAGAAGTGTCAGGGTGTGTACGTCAGCGCAGAGGATGTTTCTTGGACTATGAGACGGAGGTGTTGGTGGATGGTCACTGGAGTGCACGCTCCGTCGCGACGTGGACTGCGAGATTTCCTACCTACACGACTAGGTTGGTTCGGGGAAGACACCAGCACAGCACAGCACCATAGCACCATAGCACCATAGACAGCTTGGTAGAGCTTGGTAGAGCTTGGCAGAGCTTGGCAGAGCTTGCCAGAGCTTACCAGAGCTTGCCAGAGCTTGCCAGAGCTTACCAGAGCTTGCCAGAGCTTGCCAGAGCTTGGCAGACAGCATGACCATCTACTGCCCAACCGTCTTCAAGTAAACATCAGTCCCCCACCCCCAGTACGTCTGCACGCTCAACAGACCCTTCACTTCCGCGTCGCCCCTCAAGGTGTCGTTGAATATCTCAATGTAACTCTTCAGCAACGGCAACCCGTACCCCATGCCGGCCACGGTATTCCCCCCCAAGCCCGGTGGCACATTCAACGTCTTGTAGCTGTCGCCCTCGCCGGATTCATAGGTGGTGAATGAGTAATCGAACATATGGTTTATGATGCTGGGTGGGATCCCCTTGCCCTTGTCTCTGATGCGCAACTCCATGAAAGACTTGTCTCTCGTGCTGGTGGACACAGTCACACGCACCGGGTCCAGCACCAGGTTCTCGATGTGCGCTCGAAACGAGTTCTTGAACAACTCCTGGAGGATGTAATCTAGATGGTACTCGATGTAAGGAAAGAGAATGGAGTCGGCTTGGGTGTAGTTCTCGGGCTCGTCTTTGGAAGTCCAGAAGTTGCCGGGCCGGAGGTTGGTGTCGATCTCGACCGACACGGTCTGGTCGTACTTCATCAAAAAGATGTCGTTGACAAGCTCGGTGTTTTTGCGGATCACCTCGCGGATGTTCAAGAGCTTGATGATTCCGTTGTAGCTGCCGCCTTTCTCGTAGGTGTCGGAGCGGAGTGCGTTGGTCAAGTGCACGTGCTGGTGTGCTATCAAGCGCATGGAGATGCGTTCGATCAAATGCTGGTCCAAGAAGCCCTTCACCTGCTCGGGCGAGATCAAGTGCATCACCTCGCCGAAGCCCTTGGAGAGTGTGGGCAAGGCGTCCGCGTGGATTTCCATGAACTCGGAGAGCACGTCGTCGGAGAAGGACTCGTTCTCCGTGAGCGACGAGATGCTTCTGCTCAGCGCCTTCAACAAGATCGAGAGCGACTGGAGGTACATGTTGTAGGACTCGGAAATGGACGGGTTGAGCATCACGAGATAGGGCAAGTTGCGGAACGTGCGCAAGCGCCGTGCGTTGTACACCAATAGCGACTCGATAGTGTCGGATGCTATGGAGGGGATGTTCTGGGGGGTGAGCTGCCTGGATTGGGAGTATAGCTTCGCGATGGAGAACTTCTGGAGCGGCTTTGTCAGGTAGTGGTAGATGAGCTTCTCGAGCGCGGTGCGGACCTTGTACTCGTGGATGAAGTGTTTGTTGGAGGCGGTGGAGTAGGGGGCTGCTGCCAAGGCACGACCGGAAGTCATGACACGACTGGCCACGGAAGTCATGACACGTCCGGAAGTCATGGGGTGGGTGAGAGGAGCGCTGGAAGCGCGACCTGACCACATGACTTACCACTTACTTCACCACATGACTTACCACTTACTTCACCACATGACTTACCACTTACTCACTTGACTTCACCACTTGACTTCACCACTTGACTACTCCACCACTTGATTACTTTAACCTTCACCCATGCCAGCACACTAGCAACCAGAAATAGACCCGGGTCACCAGTCAGCTGGACCAATCTTTAGATCTGGTGTACGGGTGCGCCCGCGCTACATGCGCTCCCACCTCTCTCCACCACACTCATGTCCGAGCCCTGTCCTCGATGTCGCCCGGACGCGGCCAAAAGCTCCGACTATGGCAAGATCGACTGGATCCAGTGTGACATCTGCAGCCGCTGGCTCCACAGCCTGTGCGTCAGGCTCAATGCCCGAGACCACGGCAGAATCGCCTCCTACCACTGTCCCGACTGCGAGCCCGACCACGGCCCCTCCCACATGAAGCGCCAACTGAAGCGTACCCGCACGAAGATCGACTACGTGGCGCTCAACCTGGGCGAGACGTTTGCCGTGGACAAGTCCATGCACCCCCACGTGCCGAGCTTCTTGGCCTGGGAGTCCCATGCACCCGGCGCTGTGCGCATGACCAGTGCCGAGCTCACCAAGCAGCGTTCGCTCACATGTGACTCGCCGGTTTTGGTGTCCAACGTCACCGCCGACTCGGGCCTCCGGCTACCGGCCCCCCGAGACCACATCACCGTGGACTACGTCACGGAGCAGACCGGCGCCGACGAGCCCGTTGAGGTGATGGATGTATTGTCGCAGCAGAGCGAGTCGCCCGCGTGGACCTTGGGCCGGTGGCGGGAGTACTTCTACGCCGGCGCGGCCGGAAGGGACCGCATCCGCAACGTCATTTCCCTAGAGATCTCGCAGGTGGACGGCTTGGGCAAGAAAATGCATCGGCCCCAGATGGTGCGGGACTTGGACCTCGTGGACAAGGTGTGGTGCGACACCGATGGCTGCGAACAGCCGCGGCCGCAGGTGACCAAGTACTGCCTCATGTCCGTGGAGGGCTCCTACACAGACTTCCACATTGACTTTTCGGGCACGCCTGTGTACTACACCGTGTGCCACGGCAGCAAGACGTTTTTGATGTTTCCGCCGCTGCTGGCGAATTTGCAGCTCTACGAGGCGTGGTGCCACGAGCCGCAGCAGAACTTCACGTGGTTCCCGGACTACGCCAGGCGCATCCACGGCAAAATGACGAGGCCGTCGGACGGCTTCAAGGTGGACTTGAAGGAGGGCGACTTGTTTATCATTCCCAGCGGCTGGATCCACTCGGTGTACACTCCAGACGACGCAGTGATCATAGGAGGCAACTTCTTGACCTTGAAGGACTTGCACATGCACCTCCGCATCTACAACTTGGAGAAGCGCACGCGAGTGCCGGCCAGGTACCGATTTCCCATGTTCAACAAGGTGCTCTGGCTCACGAGCTACTACTACTTGCACCACCGGGAGGAGTTTGACGCGGATCTTGGCCTAGGGCAGGATGAGAATGGAAAGCAGGACGAGGGGCAGGACGACATTGGGGACCTGGTCAAGAGTGAGGACCTGGTCAAAAGTGAGGACCTGGTCAAAAGTGAGGACCTGGTCAAGAGTGAGGACCTGGTCAAAAGTGAGGACCTGGTCAAAAGTGAGGACCTGGTCAAAAGTGAGGACCTCGTCAAAAGTGAGGACCTCGTCAAAAGTGAGGACCTGGTCAAAAGTGAGGACCTCGTCAAAAGTGAGGACCTGGTCAAAAGTGAGGACCTCGTCAAAAGTGTGGTAAAACCCGCCAACGACACCACACCCGGCCAAGGCGAAACTAAGCCAGACCAAAAGTCCAACGCACCGGAACCCCATACACAACAGGTCAAGGAAGCCTCCAACTGTCATGGAGTTGCCCGTGCACGACTCGTCTTGCGCGAGCTAATAGCCCACTTGAAAGAGCACCACGAGATGAGCAAAACACATGCAGTGGCCAAGAAGAGCATTCCCTACAAGCTCATCGGCCGAAACATCGCGGACTATTTCGCCCAGTTGGATGCTTGGTTGGCTTCTTACTAATGGTTGGCTTTACTAATGCTTCTAATGCTTGTTGGCCTTACTAATGTGCTTGGCTTCTAGCTTACGGACTTGTACTCGTCTCCTGTATTCACTACAACTGCAACTTAGCACCCCTTTCTCTGGCAGCCTCGCCGAACTTCTTGATTCTGATCGATTGCACAGCAATGAAACCAGAAGTGTCCTCCGGCGAGAACCCGGTCAACTCGTCCATGGACGACTCGGTCTCGTCGTACAACTTCTCGGTATCACTCCATCTGCCCAAAATTGTCACGCTGCCCTTGTATGCTCTGGCTCTGACAGTACCGTTGACGGTGATCTGGGAAGGTGCGATCATGGACCGCACGTACTCGCACTCGGGCGTGAAGTACATTCCGTTGTACAACAACTTGGAGTACGTCACGGTGACGAACTGGTCTCTGATGGCACGCACTTCTCTGTCCAAAGTCAAGCCCTCCAAGTCCACGTGGGCGCTTCTCAAGAGAGTCAACCCGGGGGTCTCGTAGCACCCTCTGGACTTGATGCCGATGAATCTGTTTTCAACAATGTCGATTCTGCCAACACCGTTTCTTCTGGCCAAGGAGTTGGCCTCGATGAACAACTCCACGGGGTCTGTGACCGTCTTCTTGCCGCCGTCAAGGATCAACTTGGTGGGCAATCCCTTCTCAAACACCACTTGGAAGTCCTCGGGCGTGTCTGGAGCGTCGGTGGGGTCCACAGTCAACTTCCACATATCCTTTGGAGGCGTTGTGTTTGGGTCTTCCAAGATTCCGGCCTCAAAAGAGATGTGCGCCAAGTTCTCGTCCGTGGACCATGGCTTGGCCTTGGTCTGCGCAACAGGGATGTTCTTGGATGCAGCGTACTCCAACAAGGCGTTTCTGCCGGCAAATCTGTTGAAGAATTCTGGGTCTCTCCATGGGGCAATGACCACCACGTCTGGTTTCAACGCGTAGAAAGACAATTCGAAACGGACCTGGTCGTTTCCTTTGCCTGTGCAGCCATGCGAGACGGCAAAACAGCCCTCCTGCTCTGCGACGTCGATCTGCGCCTGTGCAATCACAGGTCTGGCCAACGACGTCCCCAAAAGGTACACGTTCTCGTAGATGGCGTTGGCCTGGATGGCAGGGTAGCAGATCTGCTCAACAAATTGCTTTCTGACGTCGCTAACGATGAACTTGGTGGCACCGATGGCCAAGGCCTTCTTTTCGGCGGCCTCGAAGTCCTCCTCCTGTCCAATGTTGGCCAAGAAGGCAATGACTTCGTATCCTTGCTCGAGCAACCAGGCGAGAATCACGGAGGTGTCCAAACCACCGGAGTAGGCCAAACAAACTTTTCCTTTCGACATGCTGAGTGTGTTGTAGAAAGTGTGGTAAAAATGAGAAAAAGGCGGGAGGAGTGGGCGACTTAAATAGCAGAGATTGTCGACCGCGGCAAATCTTCTCATTACCGCTTTGGGATGGTCCTGCAGGCAGTGTGACTCATTCTGCGCGCTCGCTCCCACCGGGTGCATCTTGCAGTCGTTGCGTTTGTTAGAGGCCCGGCTCATGATGAAGTTGGTGGGGCGTGTTCTGTGTCTCTGGCGGATGTACTGGTGCATGTAGGGATATAGGGGGATTGTGTTGGCAATCGAATGAGAGCCTGCGACCATTCAACCTTCACTTTGGACACCTTCACTTTGGTCTCCCATACACCTTTGGTCTCCCATACACCTTTGACGACTGAAGCAGGCGGCGGGACGGTTCGGACTTATTCCCCACCGGACCATGCTGAACGAAAACAGAGCTTGGATCTGACGGCTCCGAGTGGTTCCTTTTTAATGCCATAAATGGCTGTTGAGCGAAAGTATGGCAGGCGCTCAATGAGGACACAGTGCCCATAGCTTTTCCATAGCTTTGCCCATACTTTACCATACTTTGCCCATACTTTGCCCATACCTTGCCCATACCTTCCCCATACTTTCCCCATAGCTGTGCATTCATCAGCGTCAAGGCATACCACACAGCCTATTGTGTGCCTGCATAGCTGCGCGCGAGTCATGATGACTCTAAGTCATGAGTCAATCAGCATCGCAGGCCATGTTCAACGCCAAAAAGCCCGGCATCACCAACGCCATAAGAGAGAAGTTGGGTTTTGCGGACGAAGGGCTCTGGAGGAGGTTCTCCGCGCGGAGGCTCGAGCTCATCGATGCGCTAGATTTGAGCTCGCGCAGAGCCAGCGACCAGGAGGACAACGTCAAAAACGTGGCCCACATTCTTCGGGTGGAATTCCAGTACAGCCCCGACGCGCTGGAAGACTTCGAGGCACTTGTCCGTGCGGCAGTGCAAAGCGTGCGGCGGAACCGAAAGCGGGGCTCCAAAACAGGACGTGCCAACAAGAGGGCCAAAGCAGATGCCCTGGCCAGTGAGCCGGATGCAACGAGAAGCCAGTTTCTTCTGGAAATAGCGCACATTGCCGATGCCCCAGACGCAGTGTATGACATGAGCTACTCCACGCAAACAGTGGTCAGCAACCAAGACCGGTCGCGTGCGGCCATCGACACCATCATACGGCCATGCGAAGCGCCTCTCAGCACCACTGCGCCCAGTGGAGGAGCAGAGGGCTCGGCGTGCCAGGCGGACAAAGTCGCCCACCGAGAAGCCACGCTCCAGTCGATCCGCCACGCGCTTCTCCTTCTGTTCAAGCGGTCCAAGCTGTGTCTCATGGTGACCAAGCTGGCGAAAAACGAGCTCTATCGAGTCATTGGCCAGAGCGCCCTTTCATCGGTGTGCATGCTCATGCTAGAGCGCTCGTTTGGTAAAATCAACAAGACTTCGTTCAAGCACATACAGGAGAAGGTGAGCGACGTTGGCTTCCAGGCGAAGTTTTACCGGAGTCTCGAGCCCGGCTCCGGCGCCAGCGACTCGCTAGACGACGAAACGGCTGCCGGCACGCTCCACACGTTGCTCGGGTGTTGCATCCAGGACTTTGGCTATGACTGCATGCTCCAGCACATGGGCGATGCCTTCTACCACTGCGTATTGTTGGAGTATCCGTTTGTTGCAACAGCCTCCAATCCATTTCGCCGGGCGGAGCAGCTTCCTGGGTTTCATCCCAGCGAGCAAACGCTTGAGCGCCGGCCGTTTGACAGGCCTGAGGATGCGCCCAACGGTGAGCGACCAGAGCTATTCGTCGGGCAAGGCAAGCTGTTGAAGGTGGAGCCGGCGGGGCACGAGTCGGCAGGGCATGAATCAGCGGGGCACGAATCAACAGGGCACGAATCAATAGGGCACGAATCAGCAGGGCATGAATCAACAGGGCACGAATCAACAGGCTATGAATCAACAGGCCATGAGCAGTCACGTCAGGCGCAGCCAGGGCCCGAGCAGCCACCGCAAATCTCACCAGAACCTCTCAAACAGGGGCCCGATACCCAAAAGAGACTCGAAGCCAAAGTGGGGACAGTGCAACACAACGCAATGCCATTCGCCAGACCCTGGAAGCAGCTTCCCGGGCGTCACTGTGGACAGACGTCGGAGCCAGCCAACGAAGCGTGTTCTCTAGTGAAGTTGGCTGCAATAGCCAGCAAGCTCGACCCCAGCCACGCTCCCAGCTCCAACCCAGGCCCCGGCCAAAACCCAGGCCCCGGCCAAACCCCAGGCCCCGCCCACACCAAAGTCACGCTCCGCTTCCTCTCGTCGGCGCTCAACTTCACCTTCCCCATGGCCACCTCTGCGCCGCCCCGCTATATCGAAGTCTTGGACAACGGGCGCCTGGCGTTCCGGCTCCCCGAGGCACAGAACTACGGGCTCCGCAACCACAACACCGGTCTTCCCATCACCGACGACTCCGACTTGGAGCGTCTCTTCGCCTCCCACCAGCAGGTGGACTTGGAGATCCACGCGCTCGGGGGGCTGCTGCTCCCGCTCCGCGACGTGCGCCCAGCTCCGGCCATTCCCAAGCGTGAGAGCCCGCGCTTGTTCAATGGCAGTTTTCTGCGGCTGCAGTCGGCGGTGAGTAGCGAGCTGAGGATCATTCTCCCGCCGCCCCAGGTGCATGTCGCGATCAACCCGATGGAGTCTGCCATGCCCAAATTCCAGCCGCTTTTATGAGGCACTCTGCATTTACAGTGTTGATGCCAACATTGGCCATACATCGTACCATTTAGTAATATTTACGATTGCATTGATAACATTCAATTGCAATTCTACCATTCCATACATCTACCATTCCATACATCCCATTCTCCATATCTGCCATTCACAACCTTTTCCATTTTACCAGCCCATTATTGAACACCATCCATACCATCACCCTTATCACCACGTATCATTGACCACCACCATTGCTTGAATATCTTGTCTCAATCACCCCACTATCTGGCCCGCTTCGTACATTTTACATAGATAACTCTGGTCATGTTCGCGCGCTAGGATCATATCAGATAGCTAGCACCACTTAGTCCACACCCACGCACATCACTCTGCCCAATAAATCCATGGAAAACGCCAACATTTCCGAGTACCAGCTGGCAGCCCTAGCGAGAAACGCCGAAAACCTCCCCCACAATGCTGCGCAGATTGTCCCTCGATCAGCACTTCCCCGGCCCAACTACGTGCCGCCGCTCAATTTCTCCTTAGTCGAAGATGGCATATATCGCAGCGGGTTCCCCATGCCGATCAGCTACCCGTTCTTGACGCAGTTGAAGCTCAAAACCATCATTTATCTAGGCGACTTGGGTGATGAGAAGAAGAAGTCTGAAAAGAAGCCCAAAGACAAGCCCAAGGATCCAGAAAAGTCCGAGAGAGACAAGCCCAAGGAGTTAGAAAAGTCCGAGAGAGACAAGCCCAAGGAATTGGAAAAGTCCACAAAAGACAAGCCTAAGGATCCAGAAAATTCCACGAAAGACAAGCCCAAGGAGCCAGAAAAGTCCAAGAAAGACAAGCTATCGTCGTCCGAGATCTTGGACAACTACAAAGCCTGGATCGACACCACCGACATTACCTTCCACCATTTAGTCATGCACTCGTCTCAGGAGCCATTCACGCTGAACACCCAGGAAGACGCCCAGAGACCGCTAACAGAAGCATTGCAGATAATCCTCAACAGAGACAACTTCCCTATATTGATCCATTCGAACAAAGGAAAGCATCGCATAGGTGTCTTGGTAGGGTTGATGCGCAAGATCCTACAGGGCTGGTGCATCAGTGGCATCTTCGAGGAGTACGAGAAGTTTGCCATGGGAAAGTCCGAGTACGACCTCGAGTTCATTGAGTTGTGGCAGCCTGAGTTGTTCTACGAGGAGCTGAAGCTTCCGGAGTTCGTGAGGATATGAAAGCTACGTGTAGTCAGTCCCTTATGAATTGTTTTTCATCTCCCGGAGTTTGGCCATGACTTCTACGGGGTCTGTCTCCCCTGTGGCCTTTAAGACAGCAGGATCTGACAATCTCATGAACGGGTTGAACTCCAACTCGTCACCAATGGTGAATGCGCCAGCAGAGAACTCATTGTTGGCCATAAAAGCTTTCAACTCGTCCATTTTCTTGTTCTTGAGGATGGTCTCGCTGAACTTGATGTTGGAGCTCGTGTATTCGTGGCCCGCATACACACGGGTCTCGGCAGGCAACTTAGCGAGGATCTTGTTCAACGCCGTGTTCATCTGCAGCGCCAGGCCCTCGAAGAAACGGCCGCAGCCACTGACGAATAGAGTGTCTCCGGTGAATACCGCCTTTTCGCCCGTCTGCTTATCTTTTACGAAGTAGCAGATAGAGTCTTGTGTGTGGCAGGGCGTATGCAACGCCGTGATGGATATGGCATCGCCCAAGTCAATGACCTCCTGGTGCGACGGTGTGTATGTGACAAGCTCGGAATCTTTGCCACCTATCACGGGAAGGTCTGGGTACAACTTGTGGAACTTGGGGTTGCCACCGGCATGGTCCCAGTGGTGGTGAGTGTTGACGATAGCCTTCAACTCGAACAGCGGCTTCTCTCTGTCGAGGAAGCTCTGGACATCTTCTGGGAACGCCAGGTCTAGCAACCATGCGTGCTTCGACTTCTCGTCCACGATAAGATAGGCGTAATTGTTGGATTTGCCCCAGGATGAGGGGATTGGAGTGATATGCATGTTTCTTGAAAGGCGCAAGAAGGAGGAAGAAAGGCGCAAGCGACTGAATGAATTGCAGGGCGGGTTTTTGGCTGAGAGCTGGAAAATTTGCGATATGCCAAGGGGCATATGTAATGACTAACGGAGGAGGTCGAGTTCAGGCCGTGAGCAATCGTGCGACTAGAATGCGCGGCCGAGCCGCGAGCTGCGCTAGCTGCACGTGAGACTCCAAGACAGCCAGCCAATCGGATGCCTTTGGTTCGTCAGATGCTTGTTGTATGCATACTCGCCAGAGCTCGGTTAATGTGTGTCGAACCAGCGACTAGCAACCAACTGCAGGTTGATGCTTGTGGCGACGGCTAGCAACCAACTGCGGTAGGTACTATGGTCGTGACGGCCGAATGCGAAGGTGCATGGAGCATGAGCGAGGGAATAGGTGTTGAGTAATGAAGTAATGGGGAGCACACGAGGATCGTAGGTCTGGCATAGCGGCATTCCAGTGGCTCACGTGCGTTTGGCACTGGCTGAAGAAAAGGGTTCTCATTCATTTCTGGCCACCTGCCATCTTTCTCAATTATTCTGGGTGCTGCCAGAACCTAGCCAATTCAGATACAGAATGAAGAGCAAAAAGAGAGCAAAGAGAGCAAAAAATAAACAAAGAACAATAACGAGCATAACGAGCAATAATGTAAGTTAATGAGCATAAAGCAAAAGCCCCGACAGGAAATCTCCTACTCCACTATGCCGAATTCCACCCACCGTCTATCTAGTCCCCCAGACATTGGCCAGTGCTGCAGATTGCAAAAGTAGCCATGGCGCGGCATGCACCTACACCTCACCTCAGCACTCGCTTCACGTACACCAGCCATGAACATTCTCCTCTTCTGTGCCCTCTTGGCTGCCGCCCTAGGCGCACAGTTTGAGTTCGACATCAACAACATCGCACCCTTGGACTCGTTGGACGACGGAGCCCGCGACTACGCCAGGCTACTGAACGAGTCGCTTCTCTGGGGCCCCTACCGAAGTGGAAACTACTTGAGCATCAAGCCCCGCCTAGCCAACTCCTTTTCGGGCGGGCTCATGTGGTTCAGTGCAAACGACCTCGGCGGCGTGCAGTCTGCGAGGCACGCCTACGAGCAGAACCACAACATGAAGAAGGCCAGCTGGGTGCAGTTTGACCCACGCATCGGAGGCACCCAGGTGATCTCCGACAACGATTGCCACGTGGATATTACCATCGACTTTGTGAAGTCCGCGGACGGCCGCAATTGGGCCGTGACCGTGGACTCGCAGCCTCACGCCGGCTTTGAGGACCTGGTCATCTCTTTCGTGTGGTACTCGGGCCTAGCGGGCGAGGTGCATGACAAGGACTTGGACGATCTCACTCCGACGGGCTTCTTGAAGCTCGACAACGAGCGCAACGCCAACGGCTACGACGACACCCTCGCGCTCACGGGCTTCTCCGAGGAGTTGGGCTTGTTTGAGCTCTCCGTCAATGACGAGTACGTGACACTGACAAAGAAAAACGTCCACCCAGCTGCACCCAACTTGCTTTCGGCCGAAATCGACCCGACGTTGACCCACCACATCAGCCTCCGTATACCGGATGCTAGCATGTGGAGAGCCAGCGAGGTCTTCCTCACCTTGCTCCAGGACTGCGTCCAGGACTTGGTCGACACCTTCCAGGACCGAGTGTCGCAGGTGGCGCCGTATCTGGGCCTCTTGATCCGCAACATGCATGGCTACGAAGGCAACCTTCACTTCATCCAGAAAATGTACCGCGGCCCATCGCAGTTCTCGGTCATCTACAACCAGGCAGACTCGCTGCCGCAGAATAAGCTCAGCTTCCAAAATCTCAAGGGCAAGATCGCGGAAATGAAGGCCAAAGTCCAGCAAAAATTCGATGCGGTGTTCCCATTGGACTTTGCATCGTCGTCGGAGAAGGAGTTTGCCCAGCAGTTGCTCTCGGGTCTCCTCGGCGGTCTCTCTCACCTTCACGGTAATCAGTTGGTGGACCGTCAGACTTCGTTCGAAGACGAGGATATGCCAGTGAATATCAACGGCGACGTGCATCTTCCCAAACTCGACGGCAGGCCAGAGGGGCCCCATGAGTTGTTCACGCTTGTGCCAAGTCGGCCTTTTTTTCCAAGAGGTTTTTACTGGGACGAGGGCTTCCATTTGCTTCCGCTTATTGAGTACGACTCAGACCTCGTGTTGGAAATCTTGAAGTCGTGGTTTGCACTCATAGATGAAGAGGGCTGGATCGCCAGAGAGGTGATTCTAGGCGAGGAGGGCCGCTCTCGAGTGCCTGCGGAGTTCGTGGTGCAGAGCAATGCGGTGTTCAATCCACCCACACTCATGCTTGCATTTTCCAGGCTCTTGGAGACCTCCCACGCCGTGTTTCCTCTGTCGGAAGAGCTCACGCACGACAACTTGGGCCACACCATCATGGGCAACAAAGAGCTCCTTCACAATTTCACCTCGGGCATATACCCGCAGCTTCAGGCGCATTACGAAAGCATAAGAAAGTCTCAGAGGGGAGAGGTGGAGCAGTTCAACCGTGCGTCTCCGGAAATATACAGGTGGAGAGGAAGAACGTCCACACACAGCTTGGCTTCAGGATTAGATGACTATCCACGCGTGTTGCCCATGGACATCGCCGAGTTGAACGTGGATCTTATCTGCTGGGTAGGAGTCATGACCCGGAGCGTCAAAAGCATTGCCGGCCTCTTGGGGAAGACCGCGGACATGGAGTACTACGAGAACATCGAAAAGGAAATCGCCGCTAACATCGAGACGTTTCACTGGAGCGAAGAGGAGAAAACGTACTGCGATGCATCTGTGGACGACGACGACGACCACATGCATGCTTGTTTCAAGGGATACATCTCCTTGTTTCCGTTTCTCACCCGCTTCGTTCCGTTGGAGAGCGTGGACAAGATCGAGCACATTGTCGACATGCTCGCCAACCCCGAGGAATTGTGGTCTGAGTATGGGATTCGGTCGCTCTCCAAGAGTGATCTGTTCTACCGCACTGCAGAGAACTACTGGCGGTCGCCGGTGTGGATCAACATCAACTACCTTGTCCTTGAGAGTTTGCAGTATTACTACGAAGAGTCGAGCCCATTCTTATCAGAAACGCTCAAGCAGAAGATGAACTCCACATTCTCAAACCTCAGAAAGAATCTCATCACCAACGTGAAGCTGGAGTGGGAGAGGACAGGCTTTGTGTGGGAGCAGTACGATGACCTCACGGGCCACGCTAAGGGAGCCAAGAATTTCATGGGCTGGACCAGCTTGATTCTTTTGATCATGAAGATGCCTGCAGAATTGAATGCATGAAAAGACTACGGGGCACCCACTGAAAGTGCCGAAATTATGCTTTGCTGAAAGGCCTTTTCAGACTTGGTATGGCTCTTCCTGCACGCTGCTTATCCGCGTGCACCATGAAGCGCACTCCGCAAAGCTTTATATACGTATCACTCCTACTACACACTTGTCCATACCCATCCCAGCTTCGATGTACTCGCTGATACGGTTCAAATATTCGAGCGAGCGCAAAAAAGCCCTCTCCCACAGGCGACAGAACGCGAAACTAAAGGACCTCATAGCTAACTACTTTATTCAGGAGGGCTACAAGAAAGCGGCGCTTGCGCTAGTCCACGAGACAAAAGGAGATCAAGAGACTCCAAAAGATACCGTGTCTTCTCGGGAGGAGGCTGATATGGAGATTGATGACGCTGATGGCGCAGCGCAGGCCCTCAGTCTCCCTGGATACTCCTCTATAGACAAGAGAAAGCGCATCAAGTATTTGATTTTGAAAGGCGATATTTTGCAGGCAATTCGCGTCGTCAGCGACTACTATCCCACAATTCTCGATGAGAACAGGTTGCTATTATTCAAGTTGCTCCGCTTAAACCTAATTGAGATGATCAGAGAACATAAGTTTGGCAGGGCGCCCAAGACAGAGGAGGCAGAGAAAGCATTCTTGGAGTCTGTTTTGCATTTCGTCCGCAAAAACTTGATCAGCAAGATAACTGGGTCCATGGAGTTGTTGCGAGACTTGGAGATGACCATGAGCTTGCTTTGTTTTGAGTTCGACCCGTCCAAGCCCGCCTCGCAATTGCTGGAATTGCCCGAGAAAACACGCAGCTTGTTCAATTTGTCTTTGAGAAACGAGTGCTACAGAGCAGTGAATCAGGTTATTCTTGACTCTGAGAGCACTTCTCTCTCAAATTCCTCCACCCAAAGAATATGCTACAAAGGCATCCCGTTTGTTGATTTCGACTCGAGCATGCTAGAATTGCTTCCAAAGGCAGCGAGTTTGCCGCTGGTTTATCCCAACTTTGATGTGGACACTGTTCCAGGGTTCCTGGACATCAGTGGCCTGAAAAGTAATCCCGAAGAATCCATAGAGGGCATGATTGCGTTTGCTTCTCCACCAGAACAGCCCATGGGAGACGCTAACGGTGATTCGGATGCAACGGATGAGAACAGCTTCCGATTGTCTCGCTTGGAGGAAATCTGCAGGTTGTGGGTGGCCACGGAGCTGATGCTAACATCGAAGAACCCCACAGGAAAAAAGGGTCTATTCGATGACTCTAAGATGCAGCTATGAGCCAATGCTATATTCCTTAATGTTCGTATTACGAAGTCATGAGTTCATGACTAAATTTCACGAGTTAAATGCCGTATAAACTTTCACCTACCATCGTTGGCGCACGATGCGCTGTCATACTAGATGAGAATGATGCAGTCAATGAGGTTTCCTGTTTCGATATGTATCTGACTGAGGTAAGTGTCATCATTGACAGGTAGTACCTCCTCATTTCTGTTGTTGTAGATTATCACATTTTGCACCGAAACCTGTTGGTCTTTATACATCTTGAGATACACAGAAGACTGCTTGAAAGTATTGAGGACTTTCGCCCTCAAGTGGCTTATCGTAGAACCCATCTCCGGGTTGGGGTTCATTTCGAAATCTTCTGGGCTGAACTCAAAGTGGTACTGCACAAACCTGCTAAGATCAAACACTTCAAGGCCCATGTCGTTTAACAACTTCCATTTCAAAATGTTATACGGTGACTGGCGCTTAAGCAGATAGTAGTCCGCTAGTTTTGTCCTGTCATGGGCTACATTGACGCGAACAAAGACGTGAGCACAATGAACAGGAATTTCCTTGAAGATGTGCCTGGCGTGATACTCCCAGAGACCCAAGTATATACCCGACCAGTAAAAAGTTTCGTAGAAGAATAGAGCCACAAAGAGGATGACAAAGGCCTCTGTGATGCCCTTCGACACGGGGTTTTGGATCAATGTCAGTGTGAACACATGCTTCGAAAGTCTTTCAGTAAAAGCGTCGTCTAGACTAGAGTAAATGGCCCAGGCTTTGGTGAGCATTGTGGAGAACAAGTGCTATCTATTTTCTTTTCAGCCAAAAAAATTAAGCCGCTTTTTCTTAGCTTGCATGCAATCAAAGGAGTGTAGAAATGATGCTTTCAGAGTAGCTGTAAACGAGATTCCGCGACTTCGGACGTGCGGAGTCGTCTACAATTCACCGGAATCGCACCATCGAAGACTAGGTGCAGTATTGGAGGCCCAAAAAGATGAAGCTTGATCAGACGGTAAATGAGTGGCTGAATGCGTCGATTGATTGAGTGCATGCGCTCTGTGACGGAGAGTTGTAGCGGGTGGCAGTGTTATGGTCCGTTTTCAGTAGGAATCTCACTGGCTCTGTGGCCGGGACTTCAAGACAACAGCTAAGCTGTCACTGTGTTTACAGGAGCTGTAGTGTAGCTGTCTCGACTTGAATGAAAGCAGGCGCCTGTTCAAGGCTCGGTCTAAAACGAAACAAACAATGGGTTCTGTGGCGGCCGAATGTCAAACGTCTCGTGGGACATTGAAAGTTGCTTCATGAGTTCGATTTTCTGCTCGTGCGACCAAATGTATGGCAATTGTCTGGGATCATCGGTGGACGTGGGAACGAGGTTTGGAGAAGCGGCCACACTAGGGTGATCAGCTGCTTCGCTCGCAGAGCCTGAGTTTTCGGGACCGGACGTCTGCTTGGAGAGGAACGAAGCCGCGTCGATGAGGTTCTCGGTCAAGTCATTCACAATCAGCAACAACTCGTTTTGGCGCTTCTGTTGCTTGATCAAATTTTCCTGCAAGTCCTCGTCGGAGAAGTTTTCGTTTCCCAATAGAGACGTCCTTTCGTTGGCGTCGAAGTCGTCATTAGCGCCGAGGCAGGATAAACAGAGGCCCATGGCGTGGGGCTGAGACGTTCGGGATGGATGTGAGCTTTGTGGCCCGTGGCTCTTGTGTTGGTTCGGTCGTTGGTTTCGGTCCTGGTTGTCGCTTTCCCGGAAGGCGAGCGTATGCAGTCAAACGTGAGCGGAAACCAGCGCCTTGGGTTCTGTGGAGTAGGCTTGAACGTGGATGTACACAGCCAGGATGTAGCGGAGACTGTCGCTCGACAGGCAAAAGCGAGGGTTCGGGTGCGCGAGCCACGTGACCCGCGAGTGTAGTCTGCCACCCGCGATCAACGGCTGCGATAACCACCATTGCTGCATGGCAGGCCTCGGTGTCGGGGCGCCACAGGTCCTTCGGGTGGCGGACCGCCCGGCGAGAGCGTGTGCACACCAGATCCCAAAGTCCCGCCCACAGTGTGTGGGCTTGTGGGCCGCTCCGCTGGGCGGCCCCGTCTGACGTCAGCCGTGCTCCCCGGTCTTATCTGCATGCGTAACCACAGTACGGATCGGGCTAATCGTAGAAGTTATGCGCATCGCAAGCAGGTGCAAAACACACACGCTAAATATCTTCGGATCCCCGCTGCGGTTGCTCCTTCTCCAACTCTATTCAGTCATCCCAACTCTAGTCGGTCACGCCACCCTATTCGGTCACCCCGCCCTATTCGGTCACCCTACTCTATTCGGTCACCCTACTCTATTCGGTCACCCCAACTCTACTTGCGGTCCGCCGCCTGCCCTCCACATGTTCCCCTCATCCACCATGCCCGTCAGCTATACACAGCTCTTCTGCACTCTTCCCACCGAGCTCCAGAGCCTAGTCCTCGGTTACATCGACAAGCATTCGCTCTGCTCAATGTTCGATTTGGAGGCTTTGGTGTGTGAGCCCGTGGACAACAAAGAGCCGTTTTTGGAGTGCCGCCATAGAGCACTCGTGGCCAAGCACACGCAGGGCACGCTTATCTTTAGCAACTTGCTCCTGCAGCTGTCCATCAGCCTTAACGATATGCACTACCTCATGGCACGGAGAATCAAGGTGTCGCCCCGGAACTTGACGCTTCTGCTTTTCCTCGAGTGCACGGACGTTGCGCCTGCCCGCTTGCACCAGTACATGTGCTACCTCCAGACCCTGCCCCAGCGCGTCCGCCTTTACTTGCATGCCCGCACCAAGGCGGGGCTTCCCACCAAGGTGCAAAAGGCCATGGCTTTTGTTGCGAGCGTGGGCCTCACGGTGTCCGCCTTGACTGTACGGCACGTGTGCCTGGGGTCGTGCACACAGCTGCTGCAACCAAGCACAACGAAGCCAGCCATCGCCGCTCCAGACGATGCTGCTGGCAGCCGTATTTTGGCGTATAGTCCTTTGCTGGCGCCCACCACGAACGGCTCTGCTGGCCCAGTGCCTGTGCTCATGCAGAGTCTTGTGCTGTTGCAGCTTAACTTATTCGCACCCAACCACCTCGCGCAGATTCTCCGGTGCCAGTCGGGGCAGGCACTTAGCCTGCTTGATTTGGCGTATAACCACCTCAGCGAAGTGTTCTTGGGTCAAACACGGCTTCCTGCCACCTTGCGGGCGTTGGACCTTTCCAACAACAACTTGCACGTGTTGAGCAACGACACGTTGGCGCTCCTGGACCTTCCGTATTTGGAGCTGCTTAACATCTCCAACAACAACTTGATGCGGATCGAGCCGTTTGACCATATTTCAGACGGTACTTTGCGGCGCCTAGATCTCTCAGGAAACCTCTTGAGAGACTACTCTGCGCTCTTCAAGAGCATGTTCTTCGAGGGGTTGAGAGAGCTCGATCTATCACGCAATTTGCTAGACTCCTTGACCGAGATCCCCAGATCCGTCACCAGTGTGGGCTTGGCCGGCAACTATTTCCAAGCTTCGGTGAAAAGGCTGCACAGCGAGTGATTGCACCCGGCGCCGCACCCTCTTGGTGGAGCAGTGTAACCGCTATGTTTAGAGATGAGTAAAATAGATTTGATTTTGACGCCGTGGTTACCGATCCGGACCTGCATCAGACACCTGAGTTGCTGGAGTATCAGTTGATTGTAGGCGCTGCATACAGGCCAGCAGCCCATGCGCACCCCTCGTATTCACCATTCAACGCCTACGCTTACACCTCCCCTACGCTACCCGGTACGCCTGCACCTGCCTACATGTCCAAGTCGCTAGCATTGTATGCGTTTGAGGTTCTCTCCAAGGAGCTCGCCGGTTCCAAGCCGCCGCCATTGGCCGCGTTCGAAGCGCAGACCCACTCCAAGGACGCGCCGTACCCCTCACGGTCGCCCCTTTTCGTCACGTGGAACTACAACAACGACTTGAGGGGCTGTATAGGGACGTTCCAGGCCCAGGAAGTAGGGTCTGGCTTGCAAGAGTTTGCTTTGATCAGTGCACTAGAGGATCTGAGATTCAGCCCCATCCAAGCCAGCGAGTTGCCAAGCCTCTCCGTGCACGTTACACTTTTGGACAACTTCACCGAGATCAGCGACCCCCGAGACTGGAAAGTAGGTCTGCATGGCCTAAAAGTGGGCTTCGTCTACAACAGCCGCCGGTACCTGGGCACCTTTTTGCCCGTGGTTGCGGAGGAGCAAGGTTGGACCCAACAGGAGACGCTTTGGAATTTGTTGCGGAAGGCTGGTCTTTCGGGCATTCCGGTGTCGCGGACACTCTCCTTCTACCAGTCTTTGATGGAGAGCGGGAGCATGAAGCTCGAGCGATATGATGGGCTCAAATGCGATGCTACATACCAGGAGTACCAGGTCATCGTAAGGGAGTAAAGGGGTGTGTGGTGGAACACGTGAGTGTCTGCAGTGTCTAAATTCTGCATAAGATCTGTGTGGGGCTATTGTGTTCTGGACGTCATGGGTGCCTACAAACCGGGAGTTCTTTCCCACTCCATGGAAGAAAAGCGCGCTGGATTGACAATCCATGATCAAAGCGGCCCACCAACGATGCATGACCCGAAAAGGCTCATGCAAACCGTTGAATGTCTAGTGTTGCGTCAAGATCGCCGTGCGTTTGCGGCCAGCGCCGAGGCGTCAGACGGAGAGAACCATGGGTGCTTAAGTAGTGCTAGAAACCCGCGAATACACTCAGTTGTGGCAGTCTAGGCCAAGAATACTCACCACAAGAATAGCACGCAGGGCTAAGATGTCCAAGACTGGCGTTAACGCCAAAGCAAGGTGTAAAGCGCAAATGCAGATCTAAAAAAGCGCAAAACCCAAAATTCAACTGGCGCGCAAGTGGTTTAGTGGTAAAATCCAACTTTGCCATAGTTGGGCCCCCGGTTCGATTCCGGGCTTGCGCAACTTTTTTGGACCATACAACACCCGGCTATAGACCGCTAAGTTTCCGCGGAACCACACTATTGGGGCATGTTTAGCCTGCCACATGCAGTTTAGGTCCGGTGCATGCTGATATCCGGGGTTAAGCGGGTAGCCGTGGCCAATAGTGCTCTCACGGCTAACGGCTTGCACAGGTACCATGTAGGAACACGACAGTGGAGCGCGACAGACCTAGGACAGATGTGGGCACAATTTCTACGAAAAGCACTCAGTAACCTAAAACCATTCTGCAGGGAAGCACCGTGCTCAGTGCAACCTCAGATCAGACGGGTTTTGCAGCACAATTGCCTGTACACAAGCGATGCGTTCGCGTCTGGGCTTCTCGTTTCTTTCGAACTAAAGGTCCAGTAGTAACGTATACTCGTGGAGCTACGCGTGACTGCATGTGTAACCACTAATGCAGCGGCTGCTAAGCGTATCGGGTATTTGCACCGGTGAAGTACGAGACAGAGGCCTGACGGGCGCTCCAGAGGAGCTCTGGACAAGCTCCGCCCGGTCCCCCGGCTTTGGGCCCGCTCGCTGTGCATTCCTCGCGGCCCGGCCCTCGGCCCCGGCGCCCGCCCGATTTTCTGCTCTGACGAGCACTTTGCTGCGACCTTTTCCGGGCAGTGTATCTTCGCACGCGGCTCTATATGCCTGCTCATCTACCGCACACTTCTCCAGTTTTCAACGGCACATTGTCTGAGTCCAAAACTTGATATAAATTGACTCTTGCTCGCCCGGTCTAGCAGCGTCATTTCTCGCATTCCGTTCTCAGTCGAACCGCCACCCATCTGACCGCCTCCCATCTGACCGCCCACCGCTACAGGCAGGCTCAACTCACCACAGACCATCGCAACGTCACCTCGCAATGGGAACACGCACTTGCACTCCAGGCATCGAGGAAAACACAAGCTTCATGGCGGCCCGTGTGTCGTCGGTGTTTGTGTTGCTCGTCCTCTCGGCCGCAGGGTCGTTTCTCCCGCTCCTAGCGATCAAGTTCCGGTACCTAGGCATCCCGAAGTCGGTCATCTTCGTCACAAAGTACTTTGGCAGCGGCGTCATCATCGCCACCGCGTACATCCACTTGCTCGGCGAGTCCGAGACCAGTCTCACCAGCCCGTGCTTGGACGGCGAGTGGGAGGAGTACTCCTTCTCGTCGGCGTTGGCGTTGGCCGGCACGCTCACCATGTTTCTCATTGAGTTGTTCGTGCACAGGGCAGTGGAGAAAAAGCAGCGGCTCGGCCAGACGCTCATGGCGCACGGCCACACGCTCGACGGCCCCGAAAAGTCCGACACCGAGTGCCAGATGGTGGCCGACGTGTCGGAGGACTCGGAAGACCTGCCCAGCCTGCAGGCCCACAAGCCCGACACGCACAAGGAGGACGTCTTCAAGGCGTTGGTCAACATCTACCTCCTTGAGTTCGGCATCGTGTTCCACTCGGTGTTCGTGGGGCTCTCGCTCGCCATTGCGGGCGAGCAGTTCAAGACGTTGTTCGTGGCCATTTCGTTCCACCAGTTCTTCGAGGGCCTTGGCTTGGGGTCGCGCTTCGCCACGGCCGTGTGGCCCGCGGGCTTGGAGCGCATACCGTGGTACCTCTCGCTCGTGTACTCGGTGACGACGCCGGTGGGCATCGCCGCGGGTCTCGGTGTGCGCCACCTCTACTCGGCCAACAGCCCCACTGCGCTCATCATCGTGGGGGTGTTCGACGGCTTCTGCTCGGGGTTGTTGATCTACAACTCGTTGATCGAGCTCTTGGCCCGTGACTTTTTTGTGGACCCGGTCATGAGGCACTGCAGCAACATGCGGCTTACTGTAGCCTTGACGCTGTTCATGGTCGGGGCATTCCTCATGGCCTTGGTGGGGAAGTGGGCCTGAGATCGCACTGGGCACTTAGTTTCATTCGCTAGTAATGCACGGTCGCCATGAGTAGGTGTAGAACGATTACGCCACCGTTACTGGTTCCCATTCTCTCCCAATCACCCATACACCCCATACATCCCAATCACCCATACATCCCAATCACCCATACATCCCATCCATACACATCATCACTCATGCTGAGCTCCGGTGCACCGGCCGCCGCGCGTGCCCATACACTCCTCCACCCCACCATTACACCCCACCATCGTCCCCGCCAACACCCTTCCCAACCATGCACACGCCCGTCTCCCACACGCCGTTGCAGTACGGCGAGGGCGGAGCCAAGCTCTACGGCATGGAGAACTTCGGCAACTCCTGCTACTGCAACTCCATTCTCCAGTGCCTCTACTACACCACGCTGTTCCGCCAGAAACTCCTCCAGCACCGCAATTCGCCCCACGACCAAAAGCTAGCGGTGGCCGGCGCCAATCCGCACAGCTACCAGGTCAAGTACGACCAGCTCTTTGCAAAGAAAGTGAAGGAGCAGGCCAAGCCCGGCGCGCTGGCCATGGCCGCCGCCAAGCCCGACAACGCCGACTCCCCCGGCCGCCCCCTCATCCGAAACTCGTTTTTCGGCAAGTTCAGCAGCTCCTCGACATTCGTGCTCAACAGCGACTCTACCTTTGCCCATCCCAGCTACCGCAAGTTGGGCTACCTCCAGAACGCGTCCCGCTGCGACACGCTCTCCTCCGAGCAGCGGCTCTTGATCCAGAAAACCCCGGATTACCACGACCTAGAGATCTTGGTCACGCGGCCATGCACCACCCCCACGGCCTGCTCCAACTCCGCGGCCTCCAGCAACGCCACGTCCTCGGCCCCGGCCTCTTCGGCGGAGAGAGACGAGCTGGCCGAGTCAGGGCCGCTCTCATCTGCAGTGGCAACGCCCGGGCTGGCTCTTGGGCTGACCGAGCCCTTGCCGCCCTCGTCACGGTCCTGTCACGTCGTGGTCGGCATTCCGAAGCCCGAGCCGCAGCTCCAGGTGCCCATAACACCCTTCAGTGCCAACCCTTCGGTGGACCTGCGCAAACGAGCGGCCTTGGTGAACGGCCCGATTATCAATGTGGACCTGCCGCTACTGCTGCTTCTGCAAGACGCCGGCGAGTCGTGTCTCTTGTATGCGCTCAAGGACTTGTTTGAGGCCATGGCCGAGAACCAGTCCCAAATCGGCGTGGTCTCCCCGCTGTACTTCATCACGAAGTTGAAGGAGAAGAACTTCCTCTTTCGTCAGGCAAACATGCATCACGATGCCCACGAGTTCTGCAACTACCTTGTCAACGAGACCATCGAAAGCCTCACGTCTGAGATGGGCTCTCCCACCAACTGGTGCACGGAAATCTTCCAGGGCCTAATTACCAACGAGACAAAGTGCCTTTTATGTGAGAAAGTCACGTCCAAGGATGAAACGTTCCTCGACTTGTCCATCGATATACCCCCGGGCGAAAGTGCATACTCGTTGACTTACTCCCTCAATAATTTCTCCAGGCTGGAGCACCTCAACCACCAGAACAAGTTCTACTGCAACACATGTCTGTCGCTCCAGGAGGCAGTCAAGACCATCAACATCAAGAAGACCCCCGAGGTCTTGATCATCAACTTCAAGCGGTTCAAGTACGACGAGAAGCTTGATCGTATGGTCAAGCTCTTCGACTCAATCCTGTACCCATTGAGTCTTCGCTTGTTCAACACGACAGGAGAGCCATCGGGGTCCGCAGAGAACGGGCCCGCCAGCTGCAGTGCCAACGAGGGGTTTTCATTATACGGCTTGTACGCCTTGGTGGTGCACATTGGGGGCGGTCCTACGCACGGCCACTACGTTGCTTTATGCAAGAGCCAGGGCGGCTTGTGGTTTCTTTTCGATGACGAGACCGTGGAGCTCGTGGAGGAGTCATATGTGCTAAGATTTTTTGGAAACGGCCCCGGGTTGGCCAGTGCATACATTTTGTTTTACGAGAAGATTGACACCGCAGTCAACGGCACCGACTACGGTATTGACTTCAGCAAAATTTACAATGGAAGTGACTACTCCATGGCTTCGCCGACAAGAGATACAAGCTCCTCCAACACCGCCGCAAACACCAGTTTCGTGTACCCCGATTACCCCGCCGGCTCGGACCTGGATGTGAATAGCTTGAAGGAAAGCAGTTTTGAAAAAGACGACAAGAGCATAGGCCGGACAACATCGCTCTTGAAAAAGACATTCATGTTTGACACCAAGGGCCTGGAGAGCACTTCAGAAAGCGCTCAGAAGAATTCGCGTCCAGCTGGAGAAAGTCCGTTTGGAGCAGCTGTGGCACCTGGCGGAAAGTCAGAGAAAAAACTGTGGGTGACTGGCTTGAAGCGGCGCGAGTCTAAGGCAGACACTTCAGTCGCAGACCGCAAGGCGTCGGTGAGCAGCATGAATACGACTGCGAGTGCCACAGGGAGTGAAGCAGAGGAGGAGAAACCGAAGCGCCGGGGAAGCATCTTCAGCTTCAAGCGCAAGAAGTAGTGTGTCAAGAATAGGGGAACATTACAATCGTGGCTGGCTGGCCCCGCTCAAATAGGTGCTGATCCCCGCTCAAATAGGTGCTGATCCCCCTCAAATAGGTCCTGATCCCCGCTCAGAAATTGGTCGGGTGACCCAGAAATAGGTCTGCTGATTTCCGTGCTCAAAAATACTATGGCTATTGTCGCAGGAGAAATGGCCGCAGCGATTGTGCTGGGCTCAGAAATACTGTGGCTATTGTCCAGGCGGTCGCTGCGCCCCGCCATCAATCGGCGGTGTTGCATGTGGAGATGAGAGGAAGTAGCGCGATGTCACGTGACTATGACTCTTGCCGCAGACGTGCGACTATAATAAGCGAGAGCGGCACCTTCTCGCCAAAGCATCCAGCGCCAACATGACCAAGTTAAACGTGGTTTCGTCGAACCTCAAGACCGACTCGACAACCAAGATCGTCACGCTCGCCGCTGGCTGTTTCTGGGGCGTCGAGAAAGCCTTTTCCAAGTACTTCAAGTCAAAGGGCTTGGTGGACATTAAGGTGGGCTACGCCAACGGCAAATTGCCCGACGTCACATACGAGCAAGTGTGCACCGGCCTTACCGGACACGCCGAGTCGATCCAGATCTCATACAACGCACAGGTTCTCCTGCTCAAGGAAATCTTGGATATATTCTTCCGCATCCACGACCCCACCACAGTGAACTCGCAGGGCCCAGATGTGGGCCTGCAATACAGAAGTGGCATTTTCACGCATTCCGCCGAGGACCTCGAGATCGCCAAGAACTGCAGGAATTACTTCCAGGCTGAATGGTATCCGAAAAACCACATCGCCACCATCATCGAGCCAATAGATAGCTGGTACGACGCAGAGGAGTACCACCAGAAGTACTTACAGAAAAACCCCAGCGGATACGAGTGCTCCACACACTTTTTGAGAACTAAGCCCAAGGTGTAACGCTACAGCTTGGGATGTGGAGTTACACCTTAGGATGTAAGGGTGAGGTTATAGACAACGGTATGGGTAATAAAAAACATCGGAGACTTTGTAGACCGCCTAGCCAGAGAACAATGTGGATGAGGCACGAGACTGTGCAGGACATGTTTCAACGCCACAGTGGGGATTGTTGTCTGCGCCGCCAAGCCTACTGCACGCAGACAATTTGGTAGGGCTGATGATCAACAAGTTGCTGGACCTGCCCCTTCGACCGATTATATCTGCTCACTTCGACCCCCGACATTAAGTAGCTGCTCGGTTGGGTGACATTTTGCATTAAGAGCGCGCAGCAGCCAGAAACTATCAACGACACCTTACCCAACAACTCGAACCGACACCATACAATTCAGGAGGGGCAGGGCGTGCAACGGTGAATGCAACAGTGGCATGGGTACAAACACAAAGACACAAAACTACACTCGCTATAAAACCCAGCGTCCGCCATTGTGTGCTCTGCCTGGTGACGTGCTCTGCGATGGTGACGTGCAGTCCATCGAGCACGACCGCGCACGCGTTCTCTGCTCCGGTACCCAAGCTTCTCAGCAAAGCCAAGCACGCCCTGACAACAGAGCCAGAGCCAGAGACAGACCCGCTCAGCACGTCACCATCGCAGACAATCTTCCTGCTCCACATCACCCCACACAATGTCTCTCTGGGTGGACAAGTACCGGCCCAAGAAGCTCGACGGCTTGCTGTTCCACGAAAACGTCACCAGGTCGCTCAGGGCGCTAGCGTCCACCGGCGACTTCCCCCACTTGCTCGTGTACGGCCCGTCCGGCGCCGGCAAGAAGACTCGCATCTACGCCACGCTCCATGAGTTGTTTGGCGCGCAGGTGGACAAGTTGAAAATCGACGTCAAGACGTTCACCACGTCGTCCAGCCGCAAGCTTGAGTTCAATGTGTTGAGCTCGCCCTACCACTTGGAAATCACGCCCTCCGACATGGGCAACAACGACCGCGTGGTGATCCAGGACCTCTTGAAGGACGTGGCCCTGACCGAGCAGGTGGACTTCCTGAACCAGGGCAGGTCCAACATCAAGCACCGGTTCAAGGTGGTCGTGATCAACGAGGCCGACTCTTTGACCAGAGATGCACAGGCGGCGTTGCGGCGAACCATGGAGAAGTACTCGTCCAACATCCGGCTCATCATGGTGTGCAACACCATCTCCAACATCACCGCGCCCATCAAGTCGCGTACGTTGTTGATGCGGGTGTCGGCGCCGTCGGCCTCGGAAACCGCGGCAGTTTTGCACTCTGTTGCGGTGAAGGAGGCCGTGCGGTTTTCTTCGCAGGACGACCTGGCCGTGCAGGGCTTCTTGCACAGCGTGGCCAAGGCTGCAGACTTCAACTTGCGCCGGGCGCTCTTGAGCTTCGAGACCATCGCCATGCAGTCCGACACCGTCAACGTGGACACGCTCGACTCCACCGTGGTGTCGTTGGACTGGGAGGTGCTCATCCACAGCATCGCGCGTGCCATGGCCCAGGAACAGTCCGTGGCCAACTTGGCGAAACTACGCGTGACCTTCTACGAGTTGTTGTCGCACTGCATCCCGGCACGGCTCATCTTGAAGACGCTCACGTTGAAGTTGGTGTCGATGCTCCCGCAGAAGTCGCTCGACATCGTGAACGTTGCTGCGGTGTTCGACGAGCGCTTGAGCCTAGGCTCGAAGGCCATCTTCCACTTGGAGGGCTTCGCCGCCAAGACCATGGTCATCTTATAGAGTAGCATGTCCGTCTTGTACTGTGCACCCGTACACCGCGTGCTCCGCACTAGATCGCCTATCTGCCACGCCCACCACCTATTCATGGACTACATAAAGAAAACGATATGGGGCCCGGACCCCAAGGAGCAGGTATGAGGAGCATTCATGGTGCCAATAAACTGATGCAGTACTAACTACAGATGAGAACAATCAATCTGTTGCTCCGCAAGAACAAGCGAGAGCTTGACCGGTCGCTCAACCAATTGCAGCCGTTGAAGAAGAAGACCGAGGGTCTAGTCAAGAAGGCCGCCAAGACCGGCGACTACAAGTCGGCCAAGATCTACGCACGGGAGCTCATCAACATCCACAATCAGTACAAGAAGCTCCACGTCTCCAAGACAAAGCTAGAGTCTATAACCATGGCCATCAATGAGCAGTGGCAAATGAAGAAGTTGACGCAGTCGTTGCAGTCGTCCACGGGCATTATGAAGGATGTCAACTCGCTAGTGCACATCGGTGTGATCAGCGGCACAATGCAGGAGCTTTCCAAGGAGTTGATGAAGGCGGGAATCATTAACGAGATGATGGATGATGTAGTTGACTTTGACATGGACGACGAGTTGGAAGACGAGTCCCAGGAGGAGGTCAACAAGATTATCCAATCGTTGACTGAGGACAAATTCAGCAGGGTTGAGACTGATGTCCCCGCCGCCGAATTCGCTGAAGAAACGCCGGCAGCGGAGAGCGAAGAGGAGGATTTGGAAATGCTCGACGAGATGCAGCAGAGACTCAAAGCGCTCCAAGAGTCTTAGCCCCATTCGTGCAGCGAAGGTCCAGACATCTCCGGACTCGTGCGGAATTGTTTCATTCAGTGGGCTTAGGCAATGTTGAAGACCAAATTGACCATGATGCACATGCCTACATAGGCGACGCTGGCTACCAACCTGGAGCCATACGAGTATGCAAATGGATTTGCAAAGTTGCTCGGAAAAAACAATCCTTCTGCCTGGGACCGCCCCTCTTCAGTGGTGTAGCTGAACTGCCTGATTTTGGTGTTCACTAGGGTGAATTTCCCGGCCACAGGCTCGTCTGAAATAAAGTCGTGTCTCATATGAGGGCATATGATGCTCACCAACACGCTGGAGTCGATAAGAACGTGTTCCACCGACGAAGGTCCCGGGAGCCTGGATCTGGTGCGGGAGGTAGACCTCAAATCCGCCGGTTTTACCGTGTTTCGCTTGTCTGAACTATCTTGAGAACGTGCTGCTCCGGATTGTTGATCCAGTCGCCCACTCGCATGCTCAGGCATAAAGAAGTAGTTCGAATGCACTACCTTGATGCCTTTAAAGGGCCTATAGTCCATACTGGACTGGAAGTCCATGAGCGGCTTCTTGCTCAAAGGGGACTTGGGCTGGCTCTTGAAAGGGGTCGCCGGACTGGGCCACGAGGGGATTGTCGAAGTTTCCGGGGAAGCTTGCGGACTGATACTCTCGATTGGAGGATTTTCGTTAGCCGCATTTGGGGGAGCTTCTCCTGGGCTGTGGTACTGTTCCTTGAATTTGATCAAACTGTCGAGAAACAGCATGTCTGTTTCTGGGTTTACAACCGTCGCAATTGCACTTAAACTGACTTGCAAGACAAAAACAAGGTGTCTAAGAGCCACCATCTCGAGCCACTGCTGATTGGAATTCTGTTGCAGTTGATACAAGACGTCAAGGCAAAGAATAAAAATCTCACGCTCTCAATCTTGCTTCAAGACTTCCCTTCCCCTTAATGCCTCTTTGTAATTGATATATTAATGCAAGACTATATAGTGAGGTGGATAGCTACTGTTTGCGCCACATAAGGTGCACAAAACTGTTTGCGAAGTTGCAATCGTGGAGAGGTGCAGAAGCCTCTACAAAGCAAAAGCCAATGCTGCAGCCAAAAGAAGAGTGGGAACAATCTTCAAAGGTGCCAGATTGGCATAGGAGGAGCCGCCTTGGGCAGAGCTTCCAATGTCGGAGGCAGTTCCGTTGCCAACAACAGTTCCGTTTCCTGCTGCGGCTGCTGCGGTAGCCTGCTTCACCTTTTGGACTCTGAGGCCCGTGTACCGGACATGGGCCTCGGGCTCGGACTCCTTGGCAACACTGTAGTCGCTTGCTTCCTCTCCGTACCCGAACTCAGCAGACGTCTTGTCGCTGTTCAAAGTATTGATATTCTTAATCACCTCCACGTTTTCGATAACATCAATGTCATCGATGTACTTGGGGTTGTCGATGTTGTCGATAAGTCCCACGTTGTGGATCTTTTCAATGTGCTTGACACCGTCGATGTTCGATGGGTCTTTGATGTGGTCCACATTCTTGATCTTTTCGACGTTCTTGATCGAGCCCTTAGAGACAAAGATCGGTCTCTCGTGCTTGGACAAGGCGGGCTTGGGCTGAGCAAAAGCCTGGACGGAAACCGGTTGCACAAAGTACTGTGCTTCTTTGCCGTCGCATTCATCTTCGTTGAAGTCCATGTAAGCGTCCACCTGGGAGGGAGGAAGCATCTCTTCGACGTTAGACACGTGCTCGATGTTCTCGATGGTGCCCACATTGTCAGCCAACATGTTTTTGGAGTGCTTGACCGACTCGATATTCTTGATCTCTTCAATGTACCCGATGTTCTCCAAGTTTCTGAGATTTCCAAGCTCCTGGATGTTTTCAATCAACTCGACGTTCTCGATATCGGACTTATCGAACCCCGGCACAGAGCTGGCGGAGAAGTCAGCCTCCTCGTCGGGCAAAGAGAAGATCGAGATGTTCTCGATGTTGTTGATCCTCTCGACGTTGTTGATGTTCTGCACATCCTCGAGGCTCTCGACATTCTTGATGCTTTCGATATTGTCAATGTACTCAATCTTGGCCAAGTCTTCGAGGTTGTCAAGGGACTTGATGTTCTCGATCTTGTTGACGTTGTCGATGTTCTTGATATCGTCGAGAGACTCGATTTCTCTGATTATGCCCACGTTGACGATATTCTTGATGTTGCCGGTGTGCTTGATGTCGTCAATGTTCTCAATGTGCTCCACCTTGTCGATGGTCCCAACATTGCTGATCTCACGCAAGTCGTCGATGTAGGTGACGGTGTCGATGGAGCCAATGTACTCCACGTCCTTGAGCCTGTCGAAGTTGTTGAGTAGGCTGACCTTGTTGATGTAGCCGATCTTGGCCTGGTAGGCGTAGTCTTCGTCGGCAAGTGGTGCGGACGAGTCGTCATCTTCGTACTCGAAGTCGTCCTCGAGCTCGTCCGCGGCTTCTTCGGGGGGCACTTGGCTCGGCTTGGGTGGTGCTGCACGCTTCCTGTCGGCAGGGTTGAGCTTGATCCACTGGACCTCGGCAGGGGGGCCAATGTTGAAGGCAGAGATGCTGGCCGTTTCGGCCTGGCCCTGCATGAACTGGGCGTAGAACTGCGAGACAATAAAGTCACGAATAGCATCGGAGGTCTCGGAGTTGGCCGCAACCAAAGAGTCGTAGAGGAACCTGAAGCAGTCGATTTGCTGCATCAACTCCGCATTCTCCTTCAAGTTGTCGGGGATTTCGGAGCTTGTTCCAAACAAAATGCCGTTGATCTGGCGGAACTTGGAGTCTGAGACCGCAGACTGGCCTTGCAAAGAGTCAAAGCTAAAGGAGCACGAGTGGCCGTCGCTAGAGATGGAGAACACCAAGGGCCCCGAGTTGGGGTCTTTGTTCACCTCAATCTCTACGTCCACGTCGTCGTTCTCCAAGTTCTGCACCAAGGTCCCCACGGTGGACTGGGGAGACTCCTGAGCAGCGGTGTCACCGGGTGCACCTTGAGCCGGAACGGCCACAGCAGCCCGGTAAGAGTCGTGCTGCTTTGCAGCCACGTAGGTGGCCAAAGAGACGAGTAAAACGGCTTGGAGCTTCATTGAGAAAATAGTCGTAGCACAGAAAAAGGTGGTTGCAGGAGCTATGGACTAGGAAGTATAGTAGGATTGCTGGAGAGTCAAGAGCGTGTGCAGGGCAAGGTTCTTGAGCGGTGATAGCTGGATTTTGTGGTGGAGAAAAAGCAGGTGGGAAAGGCGGTGTACTTATAGCTGGGAAGTATTTCTGTACATGCCGCACACGAAACGATTGCAAAAAAGGTGCGTCTGGGCAGACCTAAAAAGGCTCCTCATACACCAAAAGCGCGGGATATAAGTCCGTGTAGAAGCCGTTGGAAGGCTTTTGGTGGGATATCTCCAGACTCGTTGCTGTATGCTGGGGCTGTACGGGGTCTGACCCTGGGTCTATCTGCAGGCCCAGGGTCCGCTGATCAGGTTGCAAGGACCACGACTGGGAGCAAGGAAGTCGATGAATGGGGTTAGCAAAAGCTAGGCCACTGCAAAAAAGATCAGAATTAGTAATTGTAGTGTATTGACCTGGAGAAGGTCGTGTTTAAGAGTCGGACTAGCTGATAGCCACGGTAGCGAAAAGCTGACACTTCAGACTCATCACTCGAACATCTCCACACAATTTCACACACACAATTTCACACACAATTTCACACACAATTTCACACTCAATTTCACACTCAATTTCACACACAATTTCACACTCACAATTCCACACTCATCTCTGATTGGCCAGCAGCCTCGACCTCACGCCCGTCTGCTGAGTTCCTTGGTCCAGCCATGAAGCTCATCGGTGATTTGACCTAACTTGGTGACCAGCTGCTCAATAGCATCCAACTCCGCCACAATCTCCTGGAGTTCCCGCTTGGCCTGGGAAATGTGGGCTGCGTTTTTCTCCAAGGAGCTCAACTCCTGCTCGAGCTTGATGTAATTGAGAGACTGGTTGGTGTTGAGGTTCTCAAGAAGATTCAAGTCGATGGTGGAAACCTCGACGTCGGACTCGACCATGAGCCGCACTTGGTTGAGAGCATGGTGTATGAGCTTTGCGCTGTCCAGAGACGCCATAGATGGTGTGGTGGAGGTGAACAGATGTTGAGACGGCGTATGCAGGCAAAACCCTCTTGATGCTCCGGAGCTGTCTCCGTGAAAGACCAGTACGCTTTGAGGTATTGATGCTTACCTCGGCTTGCTTGCTATTTTCAGATTACCTTGTTGATACACCTGGTTGATACACCTTGTTGATACACCTTGTTGATACACCTTGTTGATATTCACCCTCTGTCAATATTTACACTTTGTTATTACCTTTGTCGATATTTACAGCAATCGGCATTCTTACCTCCTACTCCGATCGTCTCCGTCTCCTGCCTCTCCTGCTGACACCTAGCGCCCCCGGTAGAGTCTGTACTCCGGGAGTTTCGACATCTGGATGTTGGTCCACTTCTTGGTGGGTGTGGCCTTCATCACCTGCACGTAGTCCACGGGCTCCGGCTTGTCCATCAACACCGTGGGACTCGCCCGCACCTTGGACGTCTCGTCGATAATCTCAAAAATCCCGGGCAACTTGTCCGACGCCTTTCTCAACGCCTCACGTGCCACCTTGTCGTGGATCTTACCCTGGATCTCAAAGAGCACTTTTCCCGTGGGCACCCTGCACGCCCAGTGGTCGAAGGCACCCTTACCCTTTCCCATTCTCGTCTGGTTTCCCTTGATACACACCGGCGTGTTGCACGTGAAACGGGTCACTAGCGAAGCGCCCTGCGGCCGGATCTCTCTCAGAATCACCTTGTCGGCCTCTTTCAACTGTGTGGCGGTCATACGCAAGCCGTTGGACTTCAATCTGAGTCCGTACTGGCCAAACTCCAAGGAGTTGCCTTTGATGGAGCCTCCCGTCCGCACCGTCACCCGCCCCTTAAAGGCCTTGCGGATCCGCTTGTATCTTGGCGCATACTCGTGTTTGAACCGCTTGAAGACGCTGCTAAAAACGGGGCTCGCAAAAGGCGCCTGCGGCCTAGCGAAGAGCGGCTGCACGCCGAGGGACCCGAACACTTGGCCGAACATGTCGTAGTTGGAGCCAGGCACCAGTTGATTTTCGCTTTTTTTGCGTGCGCACATGCAGGACGCCCAGTGGATGGGAGCCAAGCGGACATCTATTAGGCTCGTAGAGTCCTTTGAGCTATATACAGAGCCCTGGTAGTTATCTGATCTCGACCAGGTATGCGGACGCCAACTCCGCCTCCACCAACTTGTGGATGGCGTTCACCTCGTCGTTGGTCAAGTTACGGTCCATGGACTGGTAGTTGACCCCGTAGCACTGAGACTTGCGGCCTGTTTTCGGATGCACAAACTCGTCCTTCAACACCACACTCTCGACCAAGTCGCCTCCGTGCAGCCTGACCACCTCCATGACATCGTTGGCGTGCAACTCTTTGTCGCTGCCGAGCCAGTAGCTGACGTCGCGCTTCACACCGGGGTACTTTGAGTAGGGCTGGAACGTGGAGATGGAGCCTTGCTTGAACTGCCGGGCGAAGCGCTCGTCCCGCAGCCAGAACAAGCGGATGTCGGGAATGCCAAAAAGAAGCATGGCAATGCGGTCCAAGCCAATGCCGAACGCCCAGCCGTACTTGTCCTGCGATATACCCAGGTTGTCCAAGATGCTCTGTTGCACAATTCCGCATCCACAGCACTCGAGCCACTCGCCTTTCCACCACACCTCGATCTCCCACGAGGGGCTTGTCCAGGGAAAGTACGCCTCGACCCACCTCACTTTCAAGGGCTCGTTGAGATAGGCCTCGGTGGACCCGGACTCAAGCGCAGACCGCCGGGCCTTTTCGAAAACCAAGTTGATCATGTACTCGATCGTTTTCTTGAGGTGCGTGGATGCAAGCAACACCTGCTCGTCGGTCATGTAGCCCTGTTTGGGGTTGCCAGCATTGGCCGGCTGCTCCCGGAAGTCGTCCTGCACGACGATGTTGGTGCTGGGGATAGATTCAATGTCCCGCTTTATGCCCTCGATGTCATCGTTCTGAGACCACAACCGTGCACCTTCCATCTGGTGGAACGCAGGATAGTGCGTGCGGTCGATCTCGTCCCGCCGATACACGTCTGCTGTGATGAAGTAGCCGGGCGTCTTGCACACCTGGAAGCACTCGTGCTCGTGTGCGGACGTGTGGGTTCGAAGCAAGTGCTTCTTGTTGATGTAGTAGGTATCGGACTTGGATCTGCCCGGGTGGTCTTGCGGGAAGCCTAGGACGTCGAAGTTTTCGAACGTCGTGACGATGGGCTTGAAGTCGTTGTAGAAGGTGTATCCCAAGCCCTGGAAGTTACTCTGGATGAGGTTCTGGAGGATGCCGATGGGGTGGTTGGGGTCTTGGTGTAGCTGGCGCTCGGTCAACGCGAGAATCAGCTCCGGGACATTGGTCCACTCGTCTCTGTCGTAGGATTTTCCCGCGACAACGATGGACGACTTGAGCCTGATGGACGGCTTGCGCCTGATCTGGCGGGCGACGGTGTGCCGCAAAGGCGCTAGTTTGGTGAGGATCATGGCGGGAGCTGAGGTGAGGTGGAGATCGGCGAGATAGCTTCGCTGCGGGCTCTATGCAGTGCGCACAAGTGGAGGCGTTTGGCGGAGGCCTCTGGAGGGAGTATTCATCTGACCTTCTAACATCCACTATCAACGGGACCACCAATTCTATCAAAGATGTTTCACGGTTTTAGAATGATGTGACTACTGCTAGTGTACCAGACCTTCTCATCTGTCTTGAGAGTCAGTAGAGCTGACCCAGTACAAGACACATAAGTTACTGGAGAAAGAGTCACGTCGTGATTTATGACCAAGATAGGTTTCGAATAGAGAGCAGGGGGTCATCTGCAGCTTTATTCCTATTGCGTGTCAATAAAGCACCCATGACCTAGGCTGGAAGGCTGAATAGGCTGGAAGGCGGAATAGGCTGGAAGGCTGAATAGGCTGGAAGGCGGAATTAAGGCTGAAGTCTACCTCGGCTACGGATCAAATTGCTACAAGGACCGTTTAATTTCTGGTTTTGACGACAATGGCTGTACAAATGTTCATTGTTTGAACGGTACCAAATATGCATTGATGGAAGACAATGTTGTATTCTTGGGATCACCCGATCAATGCGTTATACCACCCGATCAATGCTTTTATTACTAGATCAATGCTTTTATTACTAGATCAATGCTTTTATTACTAGATCAATGCTTTTATTACTAGATCAATGCACTGATATCTTGGTTTGTCAATCTACCACATTCCAAAACTTATGAACACGCTTTCCTTGCCAGTAGTTCGTCACTGTGTACCAAGCGGCATCTTTTCTGATACAGATCACAATCATTCACTACGGTCCAACGGTCAAGGTCAATTCAAGTTCATGACGTCAACAGAAATTTCAGCCTAATCAAACTTCCACCCGGGATCGTAAACCAACCCAAACCACTGCAGAAAGAAGGACTTCAGACACAAGCTTCCTGCGGTCTTACAGAGGGTCAACACACAACTTAACTGCACATACAACTTTATTATCTCCAGAGACGCAACGGAAGAAGCTGAACAAAAAAGCATGCATCACCACTTTAATACCACCCATCACAACACGTCCGTGTACACATGTCAGCATATTCTATGCGTGCGCAGTCCTTGACCAGTAGAACAAAGTCCAGGCGTTGCCTACGATTCCGGATGATTAGCGGCAGAATTACGTGGCAGAGTTACAAAACATCCACCGTGAAATCTTGAGAACATGCGTCAGAAATAGCACCACTGTCCCATGGGCAACCACTTGCACTACGCCGATCACCATAAAATCTACGCCTTCATTTACTGCAATACTTTCGCCGTCTGAAAACTTCATCAGAATCATGTACTGGCTTCTTGGCGAAGTAGATTCAAAGACTGGATCGAGAAAACAATCGAGTAGCAGACTGCTCAGCGGAGATATTGAGTTAGCGTGGATGGTCTAGAGTCGAAAATGTATCTTAATGCACATAAAATGGCCATACACGAAAGCTATGGAGGATATGCCAATCAACGCTAGTCGAGCCAATTAGTCACGGAGTTGAGCCATGGGAGATCGTAGATAGTGTGCAACATTTGCAGCCATTAAGCATAGGAAGGCACTCACGTTTCTTGCGTATGTTACTTTACTAGTAAGCTTTCTATAGTGTCACTTACTGATTACGTTACTTACTGATTACGTCACTTACTGATTACGTTACTTACTGATTACGTCACTTACTGATTACGTCACTTACTGATTACGTCACTTACTGATTACGTCACTTACTGATTACGTCACTTACTGATTACGTCACTTACTGATTACAGTCACTTATTCGTATTACATAGTGTCACTTGCTCATATTAGAGTGTCACTAATACACACAATGCCACTTATATGCACAGTACCACTCACTGTTAAATTCTGGTTACGTCAGGTACTTCTGTTACGGTGTGTTTAGTATGCTTATTCGTCGATGATTCCTCAAGGAGGAACAATCCCTTCTTATATAGACTAATCCGGCACAGAGGAGTGCAGGTCGTTCTGATCCACCAGTGTAGGCTTTAACATCCATGTGTACACTACCCATGATGGGTCTAACTCACTATATCATCACTATAGAAGCAAAGTTTTTGGAAGTCTATATAGTAATCTCCAAGTGAGTCTATTGACCCTAATCAAGTAGTAATCTCTAACTGTAGTCTATAACGTCTATGAACAGAGGTCTACAGTAGAAGTTGTTGAGAGTTCAGACCTCCTGATTCTATACTTCCCGCATGGACGAGAGCTACCCAGGTGCCCAGCAGCTATTCCACATAAGCTGCGGCACCATCACCAGGTTTCCTGGATAAATCTGCCCTCACTTTCTAGCTGGATCAAAAACGATTCCGGTTCCTCAATCTCCTCTCGCAAAATCTCTGCTAATGTTAAACGCACTTGGATGGGCATTTTTCCGCTGGCACCACACAAGAACACAATGGCCGCCTCGTGTAGAAGAAGCCTCTTAACGAGTTGCTTCTCTGCAAAAAGGCGGTCCTGCACATACTTGTGCTTGAAGCCGTCTTGTCGGGATATGGCAGGGAACACTTTCAATTGACCCAGGTCCTCGTACTTTCTCCAGTCCTGTTCGAAGAAGAAGTCCTTCTGGGAGTGTCGGAAGCCAAAAAACAAGTAGAGGTCTTGGCGTCCTGCGACGTCGTCCACCAACGCCTTCATTGGGGCGATTCCCGTTCCGGGTGCAATCATGAGGATCGGCGGCTTGGAGTCCAGTGGATTGAAGCTCAACTTCGATGGATGGATGGAAAACACCAACTTGTCGCCTGCATTCAAGCTCTTCACCCATTTGGTGCAGAGGCCTCTTCTGATGCGCCGAAGGATCGTTCGGTACTCGACAATGCCGATTAGTAGTTCCACAGAGTGCGTGGAAGGCCTCGACGCAATCAGAAACAAACGCACCTTGATCAAAGGAAACAAATCGAGCACGTGCTCTAGCGGAATTCGGAGGTTGCTTTCAAACTCCATGATAGTCTCCAAGATGGATCGCCGCGGCCGGTTGGCGTAGTTGTAGAGGTCCTCACTCTCTTCCAACTTCGTGAACTCGTACAACTTCTCCTTTTCTCGGCGGCCGTCTTCCGTGGACGCGTCGACAAAGTGGAAGAGAAGCGAGAAGAAGGACCTTCTTGGAACTGACGAAATGTCCAAGTGGTATGTGAAGAGAGTCCTCAACGTGAGGCTTTGCGGATCAATCAAGCCACCTTCAACGGGTATTGGCGTGGCAATCTGGAGCGGCACATCTGCTATGGGCAACCAGTGAGGCTGGGCTTTGAAGAGTAAGTCGACGTCGCTGCGGTCGTTGGGAGGGTACAATGCCACCGTGTCGCCAGGCGAGTAGCGCAAAGCCGGGTGGCTTGCAGGCACCAGTATTGTGAGATGGCGCACATCCTGGAAGTGGTCTGCGGACGTGAGCCTGGAGTTCTCCACCACGGTGCCAGTTCGGAGGTACGGTGCACTGCGAGTCAACGCTAGGTCGGCTAGATGCACCCGGGAAAGACCGTCCGCTAAGGCGTCGTCGGCGCTGTCGTCACTTTTGAGCGAGATTCCGTATTCCGGCGGCAACAAGAGCTGGTCGTCCAAGGTGGGCAAGTCTGGGAAGTATGTGTGGAGGCTCTCGACTAGAGAGGCGACCCACTCGCTGAAGAAGCCATCCACGCCTTCCGGCGCCATCTCGTCGCTTTCACAGCGGGGGCTCAACTCGGAGCACCCGAGCTGCATGAGGCGTGTGTGAAGCTTCTTGATGGCGTAGTTGAACTTGACGTAGGACGTGTCGCCGATGCCAAAGCTGGTGAGGCGTACGTGGCTGAGCAAGTCGCGTGGCAACTTCTTGCGGAGGAGAAACTTGATGAACTTCTTGCCGTTGCGGGGAATCTCCCCCTGGCCTGTGGTGGAGCAGACCACGATGAGGAAGCGGGTGTCGGTGATAAGCTTTTCCGGCGGATAGTCATTGAGCGCCGCCACGGTGGGCTGGAGGGAGAGGTAGCGGAGCTTGCGTGCAAGGTAGTGGGCGTAGTCCTGGGCATTGCCGGTTTCGCTGCCATACAAGATGGTCACGCTGGAGGGCCTGTGCATGAGCCTGGTGTGATGAGTAGGACAGGCGATAGTGCGCGAGATCTGGATGACTGCGAGTCTGTAGGTACGCAATGGGGTAAATGAAGTAGAGGGTTGGATAGGAATCAACTGGGATATTAGTGACTATGGCAGTAGATAGTTGCAGTGTACTAGACTGTAGGTTTAGTCTAGGTTGTAGACTCTAGGCTCTAAACTACTTTACTAGGCTATACTAGACTGTACTGTACTCTACTAGACTATACTGCACTCTACTGTACTAGACTGTACTGTACTCTACTATACTCTACTATACTCTACTATACTCTACTATACTCTACTATACTCTACTATACTCTACTATACTCTACTATACTCTACTATACTCTACGATACTCTACTATACCACACTCTACTATACCACACTCTACTATACCACACCCTACTATACCATACTCTCCATGCCTACCCTTGCATATCCTAATGTAGCCAAAGTGTGCCGCGCACACCCCGCGCTCAAAATATCATCAACAACTCTCTCACTTCCTCCTGTCTAATGCCCCGAGTCAAACGCCAGAGTACAGACGCGGAGCCTGCCCCCAAGCGGCAGAAAGCTAGCTCCTACCGTGCCTTTCTCGACTCCCTTGACACGCTACTGAACGAAGACGGCTCGCGACTCTTGGTCACGGCGTTCGTCAAACTCCCCTCCAAGAAGTTGTACCCGGACTACTATGCCCTTATCGACGAACCCATCTCGCTCAACGAAATCAACAAGAAGGTGGCCCGCAACGCCTACGCCAGCCCCCAGGAGTTTGTGGCGGACTTCCAGCTCATGTACGACAACGCGTCCAAATACAACGACCCGGACTCGTGGATCGTGCAAGACGCACTCACGTTGTTGCAGTACATCCAGGAACATCAGGACGAGCTCCACGGCGATGACGAAACGGACCTTCTGCACTTGTCCAAAATGTGCCTTGCCGTCGTGAACGAGTTGATCACCCATGATTTTCCGGAAGACGGGCCCTTGAGTGGTCCTTTTCTCGACGACATCGACCCGGTCGAGTACCCGGACTACTACAAGTTGATTGAGCATCCGACGTCCTTCAGAAATGTGCAGGCGCGTCTAGAGGATATGTCTTTGTTTGACGAGGAGAGCTCTCCTGCGGAGAACTTGCAAAGATTCTACGATGCCACGGTTCTCATCTTCACCAATGCGCAGGCCTACAACGACGACTCGTCCTTGATTCACGAGGACCTGAAGAAGTTGCACGCCTTGTTTGACGAGGAGTTTGCTGCCTTGGAGACTTCTATTTTGGGCGAATCGTCCTCCAAGTCCGCCGTTAAGTTGAAGCTCAAGGCCCCAAAGGAGCCTCTCAAGTTGAAACTCAACTACAAGGGCAAGGACTCCTCTCCATCGGTGGAGCCCGTACCTGTCAAGAAAAAGAGAGGCAGAAAGCCAAAGAAGCTTTTGGAGCAATTGGCCCGTGAAGGCACCCCGAAGCAAGAGACTCCCGTTGACCATGATGAGGATGTTGACGACGAGCCCGAAGAAGACAATCCGCTGATGAACGCTACAGAAATGTGCGCCTTGGGCAAGTCAAAAACGCCTCCTCCAAGCGATGATGTCTTTATCCGCAGAGTGACGTTTGCATCGTCTCCCACTGTGTGCTCGAAAGTCATGAATACACTCAGCTCCCAACCCACCGTTCCACAGTGGCTGAAGTCTGAGTTGTTCAAAAAGACCCTCTATCCTGAAGTGGCTATTGCCAATGTGGCTACCTTCTTCGACTACCACTTCGAGCCTTTTGGTTACTCGTCAAAGGCCTACTCCATCACATTGCCCCAGGACTCCTCGCCCATCACAAACTTCAAGGTTTACCTCCACGAGTTGATCTACAACATCAAGAGAGACGACTTGATTGATGGCCAGGGAATATTGAAGGGCAAAGCTGAGGAGGACTTTATGTGCTCGTTGTACCTCAATGATGAGGAATTAACCGGTGGGCTTGAAATGGTCGAGGAAACAGATCCTGCTGACAGCAAGAAGAAGTTGCTCAGTCTTGGATATGAGATCAAATTGAACTACGGCCTCAATATCATCAACTTTGAGTTAAGACTTTCGCCAAGTTTGTCGAACACATTAAAGAAAAATGAGATTGACATCGAGTCCACAGAGCTTGCTGGTCGCCACACCAGACAACAAACGCAACAGTACAAGCTCAACTGGGATGTTGAGAAATTTACGCTCTATGTCGTTTCTCTTGGAGCCTAGAGACTTTTACTTTCCGATACAGAAGCTTGAAAACACCACGCCAAGAATCTCCTCAACTCCGACCGACTCTCCAGTGATCTTTCCGATACCATCGACTGCTTGGCGCAAGCACTCAGAGGCGAGCACGACGTCACTGGCATCTTTATAGATCTTGAACTGGTGGAGCCCGTAAAGCACGTCGTTTTCTAGAAGGTCCTTTGCGCGTGGAGAAAGAGACACCGGATCTGAGCCGTCCGTCTGTGATATGACTTTGAATTGATGCACGAGCCTCTCTCGCAACAGATGTGTTCCGGCGTGGGACACACATGATATTGGAAAGAACGCGTCGGGATCTAGACCAAGTTGGCGGCTGAACCTTTCTATGTGCGGACGGTAGTCGGCGCCGCTGACGAGGTCAGTTTTGTTCAACGCTACTATGATGGGTCTTTTTGCGTCCTTGAGTATTTTCATGTGGGCCTTGATGTCACTGGGCACCTCCTGCGTGATGGGAAAGATTGCTAGCACAAAGTCGCCTAGGATGGTCTTCTCCTTGGCACGCCGAATGCCTTCTTGCTCGATTTCCTCGAGCGAATCGCGAATGCCCGCAGTGTCGCCTGCAATGACCTTGTATCCCTCGATATCGAGAGGAACGTCAATGATATCTCGGGTGGTTCCGGGGGTGTCAGAGACAATGGCCAAGTCCGAGCCTGCCAAAAAGTTGAGGAGAGACAGTTTCCCCGCATTGGGAGGCCCCATCAACGTCATCTTTATGCCGTTCAATAGAACATCAGACCGCTTGACTTTAGCAAGGTACGCCTCGATGCTGGAAATGAGCCCGTCGACGTTCTGCTCCACCTGCAGAAAGAGCAGCTCCGTTTCCTCCACGTCATGCTCCTCGCCAAAATCAATCACCGTAGTTAGTAGTGCGACGTTGTGCACGACGTCCTCTCTCCAGCCCTGGAACAAGCTCTTGTTCTGCCCCGTCAACGACGCCAAGGCGCTCACGCGCTGGGTTTCCGTCTCGGCGTCGATCATCTCGCGGATGCCCTCAATCTCGGTGAGGTCGAACTTGCCGTTGGCGAAGGCCCGCCTCGAGAACTCGCCTTGTTCTGCATATCGCACATGGACGCCGTTCTCCGGGTCATGAAGCCTCTTGACCGCCTCCAACACCGACTTGATGATCGACGTGCCGCCATGCACGTGGAGCTCGAGCAAGTCCTCCCCGGTGTACGTGCCGGGGCCGCTGAAGAACGTGGTCAACGCATGGTCCAAGAGACCGCCGCTCTCACTGTACAAGCACCGGAGCTGGGCCCTGCGGTCGGGCGGCGGGGTGGTTTTTTTGGTGAGCCGCTGGTAGACGTGGTGGGCCTGGTTTCCCAGCACGCGGATCACGCCAATGGCTGCCCGGCCGGGCCTGGTGGAAAGCGCATAGATGGTGGGGCGATGCATACAGATTCTGCTCGCATCTCTGTTCGCAACTCACTTTCCATGCGCGTGCGCAGCCTCACTGTGATAGTGAGTACTAGTCTGGTCTTCTCATGATACCACACAAGCTTCCACACAAGCTTCCACAGCTTCTTGCCCGCTACATGCACGTGGCGCCGGCTCTAAAGTCACACGCGAACCCATTGGGGCTCCCGAAGCTCAAAGGCGTGTCCAACAAGCTACCGCTAAAGCAGCGCATCCCCAACGTCCTGCGGGTTGTCCTCGTGTCGTCGGCAAAGGGCGGCGTGGGCAAATCGACCGTGGCCGTGAACACCGCATTGGCGCTCAAGGCCGAGGGGAAAGACGTGGGCATTTTGGACGCTGATATCTTCGGCCCCTCCATCCCCAAGCTCTTGAACTTGCTGGGCGAGCCCCGTCTCTCCGACAGGGGCCAGTTGCTCCCGCTCTCCAACTACGGGCTCCCGTCCATGTCCATGGGCTACTTGGTCAAGCCCGAAAACCCGGTGGTGTGGCGCGGGTTGTTGGTGATGAAGGCGCTCCAGCAGCTTCTCTTCGACGTGGCATGGCCCAAGCTCGACTACTTGGTGGTGGACATGCCGCCCGGCACGGGCGACACGCAGCTCACCATCAGCCAGCAGCTCAAGGTGGACGGCGCGGTGATCGTCACCACGCCGCAGGATATCGCGTTGATCGACGCGGTGAAGGGAATCGCCATGTTCGAGAAGGTCAGCATTCCCATTTTGGGCATGGTCGAGAACATGAGCTACTTTGAGTGCCCGCAGTGCCACCACCACTCGCATGTGTTTGGGCACGACGGCGCTCGCAAGGAGGCAGAGAAGTTCGGCATGCTGCTTCTAGGCTCCATCCCGTTGAACGGGGACATCTGCAATGCGGACGGCGGGAAGCCGGTGCTTGTGGCCGGGGCTGAGGCCATAGTGAAGCCCTACAAGACTATAGCACGGGGGATTATCGACAAGCTCGAGGGGACGTGAGTGGACGGCTGCGGCTTTTACGTGACTGATGAGGCTGGGATAATGTATTGAAAGACTAGCACATATGCCTAGTGCGACTAGGGAGCAATGTGGCAATCACTGCTGGATGCGGGGTTGCCTTCTCCGTTTGTAGCGTGGTGGTGGGGTGGTGGTAGCGTGGAAGTAGCGATGTACAGTAATTTGCTGCATGCTAGCAATAAATAATCCGCATGCTAGCAATAAATATCCCGCATGGTGCTAGCAATAAATATCCCGCATGGTGCTAGCAATAAATATCCCGCATGGTGCTAGCAATAAATATCCCGCATGGTGCTAGCAATAAATAATCCCCGGGCATGTCTCAGAAGAATATTGCATACATGATAAACACCACCACGCCTACGGTGGAGGGGCGGGTTTCGGGTTGCGAAGCAGCGGCGTTGGCGTGCACGGAGCTGGAACGCCTGGCTTGCTTGTTCTTGGGCCCAAAAACTTGAAGTGTGAGTTTCTGGAACCAGCCCATCTCTTGCGGGGCTGGACGTTGCCGTTTGGGCGGACCGACGTCGGGTTTGGGGGCGCTCTTGTGGTGCTCCTTTTTTTGTTCACGGGCTCGGTGCTCGTTGATGAGCTTCTGGAAGGTCGCCTCGGTCGCCATGTCCTTGGGTGCCGGCTGGGCTGCTTGCGGGAAAATGGCCTTGACGTAGTCTTTGATTTTGTCGTCCATATTGTATAGGGTGTGCTTGAAGTCGTCTTGCTCCACCAATGCCTTGAGTAGCTTGTTGACGTCATCGGACTCCAAGCGGGGGAGCTGTGGCTCTGGAGCGCTTGTCTGTGGTTTCTTTTCCCGTTCCCTGAGGGCGTCGTCTGTCTGGGGGTTCAACTGGAAGAGGTCCTTGTAGCTGATTTTGGGCACCGCTTGTGTGGGTTCGGGGTACGATGCTGGGGCCTCGGGTTTCGACGACTTGTGGAAAGACTTGGGTAGTTTCGCCGACTCCAAAACTGACCTTAGGTTTGATATTCCAATCTGATGGTCTCTGGAGGGTTTTGCCTGGTCGGGAGGGTTGGTTCTAGACCCAGTGGCGTTCTCTTTAGTCGGTTGCATAGTATCTGGTTCACCCTCTTGCTCAGCAGCGTTGCGGTCGGACTCGAGTAAAAGAGGCTGGAGTAGAAAAATACTCCGGTTCAGTCCCTGGTTATGCAATAAATTGTTCAAGCCGTGGGACACTTTCCTGTCCACGGGAACGTCGTCCATTGTCTGGTCGATTGGGTCTAAGGTGTCTTGTGTTCGGTGGTAATGAGGCGAGCTGATGATGATGTTGTGTGTTTTCCCTGCGGGGGTGACTTTGTTCTGTACTTGTGTAGTGGGTTTCTGGTTTTCTGTCTTCTCTGATTCGGTCTCTGATTCGGTCTTCTCTGTTTCCTGCTCTGTTTCTGTCTGCTCTAAATCCTGCTCTATGTCTGTCTGTTCTGTCTGCTCTAATTCCTGCTCTGTTCCTTCCAGCTCCATTTTGGTCTTCTCTCCCTCTGCCTTTGTAGCCGCGGTGGGAAAGGCATAACCCGGCGCTCCAATCTTCAACTTGAATGGCTTTCTCAAGTCAGTAGTAACCGTAGGCACGCTTGGCGCCGTGGCCGGCTCCACAGAGGTCGCATGCCAGGACAGGGCATCCTCGGTAGAACTCCAAGGCTCCCGGTTTCGCCCCCAGCTTTGGTTGTCCCGCTCCGTGGCGGTGGCATGGCTAGCCATTACCAGACGAAAAAGCTGAATGTGCTCTTGGGCCTCGAGGAGCTTGTCGGGGTCTAGCACTAGACCCAGAACAGCAACTAGCCAAAGCCACAACGCTATCATGACAGATTAGTGGGTGCTAGCTGTGTTTATTTACTTGACTCGGGCTGTTACGAGACCTGGGCAAGAAGAGGACAGAGTGCAAATTGGGTGCAAAAGTGCGCGAGTGTTGCACGCGAGGCAGCCATGGGCAGTCCGAGGTCTGGTGTGGCATTCTGCGTGGCGTGTCTGTGTGGCTGTGTGCTGCGTGTGTTGGTTATTGAATCCGGCTGTCAGCTTGAATTATGGTCATTCCGCCGTCGCTTCTTGTCGTAATTTCGAAGAAGGGTGTCCAGGCTGCCCAGATCAGAAAACAAAAATACACAGTACAGCAAAACACTAACTAAAAAAACACTAACACTAAAAAAACCAACAATAAAAACCAACAATAATAACCAACAATAATAACCAACAATAATAACCAACAATAATAACCAACAATAATAACCAACAATAATAACCAACACTCAAAAGCTTCAAAATCCCACTCAACCACTTACCAGCAAATGAACGTCCTGTCCCCACACGCACTCCGGCTAACCAGAGGTACCGTGCAGACACCGCACGTGACCGTGTCCTCCCATGTGAGAAGCTCTGACCTCACAAGTTCCCCACCATGTCACACCTGATAGCGGAGGCGGCCAAGCTTTTTGAAGACAAGGACGACGACCGCACGTACCTCATCACCGACAGCGAGGACGAATCGGGCTCCGATCTCGACGAGCTGCCCAGCTTCGTGGCCCTTGCCGAGGACCACACCCAGATCAGAATCACCGACTCGGGCCACCTCTACTTGGCGGACGAAGGCGTGCTCTCGCGGGTCTTTTCCCGGTCGTTTCTACTCAAGCACGAAGTCCCCCGCAAGGTGTTTCACTCTTTACAAGGCTTCATTGCGCTCTACTTGTATGTGGCTGGCTTCAAGCAGGCAGACGTGGCCCGCGCTTTCTGGGTCCTCTTCGCTGCCACCGCAGCGTTTGAGGTGGTCCGGCTCCACAGTCCCCCCGTCAACAGGCTTGCCTACCGGCTTGTCAAGGATATCATCCGGAAGAACGAGTACGAGTCGTGTAACGGCATAGTCTTTTTCTTGGCGGGCGTGGCCCTCAACTTGTCCTTCGCCTCCAAGGACATCGCCACGGTGTGCACGCTACTTTTAAGCTGGGCCGACACGGCGGCCTCCACCGTGGGGAGGGCCTACGGGCGGTACACTCCGCAAGTGTCCCAGGGGAAATCGTTGGCGGGGTGTTTGGCCAGTGCGGCGACTGGCTACTTGGTATGCTGGCTCTTCTACGGCTATGTAGTGCCAAAGTACGACTCGGTGAATGAGTTGGGGGACATTCTGTGGACTCCGCAGTCGAGCAGAATGGGGCTCCAGGCATTTGCACTTGCCATGGGGCTAGTGACCTCGGCCCTGGAGGCGATCAATTTGCCTGGGTTGGATGACAACTTCACGATTCCTGTTATCTCGTCCGTCGTTCTCTCCTGCTTGATCAAAGCCACCAGTGCCCCCTAGGCATGGGGTACGTCGGACTACATTGATGACTAAACTGCATTAATGACTCTTGGTGCCCTTTGATAGGGCTCTATATAAATAACAAGCTTACCAGATTTGCATGGTGTCAACGAAATCAACGCGCTTGCCCTCTGGCAAGTTGTTGGCCACAATCTTTCTGGTGTGGTCGACAAAAGTGTCGTGGCCACAAGCAACCACGGCCGTGGAGCCAGCGGATTCTTCAATCTCCTGCTTCACAATGGCCTCGAGGTCTGGTCTGCCGTCTCTGAATTCAATGAATGGCAACGTGGCCATCAAGTTCTTGACGTTCTCAGACGACAAAATCTCCCGGTCCTTTTCGTCCTTTTCTTCGCCCGACGATGACTCGGAGTCGGACTTCTTCTGGATCTTGCCATCAATGAAACTCTTGTCCAATGGAGTGTTGAATTGAGTCACATAGATAACGGGACGTACGTTAAGGTTTTCCAAGTGGAGCAACTCTTCGTAGAACCACTCAATAGACTTCCAGTGGCGGATGATCCAGTAGAAGTGGAGCTTCTGCTGGCGAGCCTCCGCGGTCCTGGCGAGATCCACTGCACTTGCGAACAACCCGGGAACACCGTTACCACCGGAAAGGTAAGTCACGGTGTCGTAGTGGTGCAACTTGTCATAGATTCCGTAAGGCCCCTCAACAGAACACTTGATCTTGGCGCGGTGGTCTGGCTGCGTAGACAAGTACTGGTACAACTTGTTAGACATGCCACCCTTGACCTTGATGTACATGGAAATAGTGTTCTCGTGCACGACAGAGTCCACCACGGTAAATGGGTGCGACTGCCAGAAGCACGAGGCTCTGAAGAAGTAGATGAACGAGTGGCTCATGGGGTGTGCCTTCCAGTAAGAAGGCTTTGGCACCTGCACACGCAAAGTCTCTCCGGCGATCAATTGCACGTCGGCAGTTCTGACTCCAAACACTGCCATACGGGCCAAACGAACGACCTTGTCCAAAACCCAGATGGCTGCGGTGGCGTACATGAACTGCTGGAAAACGGCATCGGAGACGTGGATCCACGTTCCAGCAACAAAGATGGCTCCCAACACGTTGTGGGCCAAGACAAACATTTCGTAGTTCTTCTTTCTAATCAAAGACAACGAGTGGAAGCACATGAGACCCGCACAAATGAGAGCAACGTAACCCCAACGCACATATGGCTTGGCGTTACGGGTGTAGTAGTTCTTTGCTCCCTTTCCGTTGTAGGTCATGCCGACAGCATGCACGAGCATCAAGATGAAAGAGATTCTGGCGATCCAGTGGTGGATCACGTTGAACCGAGAGTACTTCCAGCCCGAAACCCACTGCAAGAAGTTGTTGCGGCCTGCGAACAAGAACAAGATGGGAATCAAGTACAACACCATGACACCCGTTCTGTCAGCAATCTTTCTTCCGATTTCAGCAGACTCGACCTTCCAGATGGTGTTGGGCAGGTCGTGGTGGAAGTTGGCGGTGTTGAAAGCCAAAGCCAAAATGAACCACACAAAGATGAACACGGTTTCGATTCTCGATGGAATCACAAACTCAATCACCTTAAACAAACGACCGTGCGACACACGCTTGGTGCCAAAAAGGGCTGGCAAAGTAACGTACTGTCTGAAGGTGTTGCTTACCTTTCCGTTGAAAGACTGGAAGAAACGAGGAGCCACAGCCTTGACCAACCGGATAGCACCACTGAACAAGACGAGCAAAAACCAGTAAGAAAGAAGAACCCATCCGTAGTAGTTGGCGTAGTTGTAGTTGTAGAAACGGCCCACCGTAGATCTGTAGGAGCCAGCCAACTTCTTTGGAGGCACCTGGACAGGCAAGTAGAACATCTTCGTGGCGTTGAAGCCTGGGTAGGCAGTCACGTTCTTAACAATGTAATGAGTGGCGTTCTCACGGGCATCGTCCAAGTCCTGCTGGGTCAACTTGAACTTGGAGCACAGCTTGAGAAAAGCATCAGTGGCGCCGGGGTGGCCGATTTGTTCAAGGCAGGTGGCCATGGATCCCAAAGCCGGCTGGTTCTGAACGTTACAGTAAGCTTTCTTATCCTTTTTTGCAAAGAGCGTGGCCGTCTTGCCCAAGATGGTAGTACATGCCGTTACGGCGAGATCATCCTTGTGATAGATCTGCACACCCTTCTTGTCCTTGGCCAGGACGAGGGTGGCTGCAAATGCTAGAGCCAATAGTTTCTGGAATGCCACCATTGAAATCTGGAAAACAAAAAATGTAAGCAGGAGCCGGGAATGTACGTTTAAGTAGGAAGGGAAAGTGGGTTTCGCAACTTGATGCATATGCGTAGCGCGCGTATACCCTCGAGAGATGCGTGCTGTGCGCATCAAGGGCATAATCACCTACCCAATACCCACAAGAGTTGGCAGACTTAGGGAGATTCTCTGGCATGGTCCGGCGGAGGAAAAATTCAATAGCCCGGCTGAACGCTCGACCTTCTGTCCTGGGGGTTGGACCACGGCCCTGGCTGCATGCACGTCACGACAACCCAAATTATCTTACCCATCTTGCATGAATATGCATATCCTGCATACAACCAAACGTTATTTGGCATTCCAACCATTGGCTGGAATGAAATTTTGATGACATCCGGTTAAAACCTTGCATACCGCAGTAGAAGATTCTCCGAGACGCCCAAGAATTTGCAGAATTGTGAAATTCGGCAGGTGCATTGTCTTCGTTCAAAGTATCGGCCTGTCATGCGCATGTGTCACCAGTGAAGAAATTTTTCAATCCGCGAGATGCTATTCGATAATGCAAGCCCTCGTCGCACACCGGACTGCAGTGACATGGACAAATGAGCGAAGCAATACAGATGAACCTGATTATGCAGGCGCCTCATCTCGGAGAAGGCTGGACTCTAGTTCGCCGTATTGCAATCCCCCATTTCACTCCTTGCAGTGCACCCAACATGTATGCGTCAAGTCACATACAGGCCTAACACAATCTGATCAATCAGAGTCAGCATCTGATAGTGACCCACCACGCCACGATGCTAAAATTTGCATTGGCTCGGGCGGTTTTCGATCCCGCTAGTCAGTCCAGGACTTGAAATGTCTTTGGGTTCGGCTTTCTGGCAATAGTGCTTGTAGAGCCAACCGGAAAATCTATGCCGCTATCCGCCGTAAAGTGTGCATATGGCGCTGCATAGGTGTGCAACCAGCCGCTTAAACATTTCGTCAACATGTAGGTCTTCCAAAGTGTCGCCTGACATGTCTAGAATATCTGTAATTCCTGAATGCTGACTGGCGGAATTAGTGCACCGAACAACCACGCCTCTTAGTGCATCAAGTAGAAAATACTAGCAAAAAGCAATGACACTGCGAGCTCGCACCTTGCTAGTCCGATCGGAGATCAATTTTTGAACTGCGTTTCAGCACGCACCAAATGCGTCACACTTGCGCGTGTTTGCTTGAGCCCAGCCGACTCAAGTGGTCCTCCGCGTGGGAAGGGAGGAAGCCAAGAAATGCGTTCTCGGATGGGTGTGCAAGGTGGGTGCTGGTGATCCCGCGGGGAACGCCACACTGGAATTCGACCTGCGCGAGTCCGCTTTCCTTCTGACCTGACAACTGCGCAAGTCGCTTTCCCTTCTTTCTCATTCGACAACTGCGCAAGTCCGACTTTTGTTTGAGTCCGACTTTTTGAGTCCGACTTTTTGATTCCGACTTTTTGAGTCCGACTTTTTGAGTCCGACTTTTTGAGTCCGACTTTTTGAGTCCGACTTTTTGAGTCCGACTTTTTGAGTCCGACTTTTTGAGTCCGACTTTTTGAGTCCGACTTTTTGAGTCCGACTTTTTGAGTCCGACTTTTTGAGTCCGACTTTTTGAGTCCGACTTTTTGAGTCCGACTTTTTGAGTCCGACTTTTTGAGTCCGACTTTTTGAGTCCGACTTTTTGAGTCCGACTTTTTGAGTCCGACTTTTTGAGTCCGACTTTTTGAGTCCGACTTTTTGAGTCCGACTTTTTGAGTCCGACTTTTTGAGTCCGACTTTTTGAGTCCGACTTTTTGAGTCCGACTTTTTGAGTCCGACTTTTTGAGTCCGACTTTTTGAGTCCGACTTTTTGAGTCCGACTTTTTGAGTCCGACTTTTTGAGTCCGACTTTTTGAGTCCGACTTTTTGAGTCCGACTTTTTGAGTCCGACTTTTTGAGTCCGACTTTTTGAGTCCGACTTTTTGAGTCCGACTTTTTGAGTCCGACTTTTTGAGTCCGACTTTTTGAGTCCGACTTTTTGAGTCCGACTTTTTGAGTCCGACTTTTTGAGTCCGACTTTTTGAGTCCGACTTTTTGAGTCCGACTTTTTGAGTCCGACTTTTTGAGTCCGACTTTTTGAGTCCGACTTTTTGAGTCCGACTTTTTGAGTCCGACTTTTTGAGTCCGACTTTTTGAGTCCGACTTTTTGAGTCCGACTTTTTGAGTCCGACTTTTTGGGTCCGACTTTTTGAGTCCAACTTTGTTTGAGTCCAAGTTTTGTTAGTCCCAGTTTGTTCGAGCCCGAACAATTTCTCCGCTTGCGCTGATCAAATGGAATGACAAGGATGACGTGCGCCACGTGACCATCACAAGATGCTTAATTCTTTCAACTGGGCCTCTAGCTCGAGCTCTTCTTGGGCAAGAAAATCTTCTAGTTCCTCGTCATATGCATCGTTTGCCTCCTCAGCTTGGAAATCGCAGACCGTGGCGTTTTCTTCTTCGATCAACAAGTCAAGATCAACAGCCAACGCAGCGGCTTGGGCCTCCATCTGGTCTATTAGCGTCTGTGCATCTTCGTCATGTAGTTTTCTCTCTCTCTTGAGTTCGTTTTTGGCTTCCCGGACACTATCTCTTATAGTCTTGAGCTCTTGCCTGATGCGGTCCTTGGCGTCCAGCTTGGCGTCATTTCGAACGGGCGACGACATCGGGTGCCGCATCACGCTTGCCCGCGTTCTCTGGCTCTTCTGAACATCTTCTAGCCCGGGGCTTGCCCGGATTGGCAGGCTTTGCCAATTGGCGGACATGACTTGAGGTTGACAATCGTACGCCTGTGGTTCTTGAGGGGGGACGATCACGTGATTTGATTGTCGCTGGAGGCGGTATGTCCACTGCACGTTGGTTTCGATGTACCCTTTGTCAGGTGTCTTCAAATAGGGCGTCGGAATGGCAACTCTGGCATCAACAGCTGGCTGTGACGACGCGTCTCTGAGCTGATGTGCGCCGGGACGCGAAGCGCTGTCTAATATCGCCAGTCGCAGCGGATGCCTTATATATTAGTGAGGCTACGTATTTGCAGCCATGCATGCCCCTGAACCCAGTGCATTTGTTTCAGGTGGTCTGTTGCTAACTATATAAATGTGCGTTTTCCTAGTTATGCAAATATGTTTTTTCCTAGTCATGCAAATATGCTTTTTCCTAGTCATGCAAATATGCTTTTTCCAACATCTGCCCACTGACTTGCACTGGTTCTGTTAAAAGACGTTGATTATACTGGCGACTCCGAACTGATTTCTTTCGAGCTACCAATGTGCTTTCCAAAATCTATATGGCATGTTTTAGTTGTATGGATAATTGTCTGGCTTTCAATACTTGGGAGTACTCGTTACTCATCTCCAATGCTGACCTACACCTTGGCGTCCGGACCAGGGGCTGGCTTTTCGTATAATAAGCCTGATAACGCAGGGGTTTCCAGATCAGGTATCGATTCCACATTAGGAGAGCTTTTAGAGTTGGCCAAGAGGCTGCGGACCAAAGGGAAGAGATAAAAATTGTCGGGAAATGGTCAACCGGACTCAGACGCACCTTTGCATTCTCGGAAATTGTAACTCAATTGATTTACAATGCCTCTTGGTCCAATCATACTTCCAAGTGTGGCGGATAGCCATAGTGGGTCAATAGTCCACTCTCATCTTGTCATGTGTTTGGATCTCACGTGATGACCCAGGCAAATTACGGGTGAAAATGGAAACTTTTAGCGCAGTCTCGTCCGGCTAAAGTTGCAGGATCCGGCGTTGGCTCAGACGTTTGAAGAAAATGCAACATCGTTCGGCTCTGCAAGACCTCGGACTTATCTGAAACTACACCCCACACTGGACCCTGCCGCTGCGTCATCTTCGCTGCGTATCTACCTTCGCTGCGTATCTACCTTCGCTGCGTAGATAGCTTCGCTGTTCGACCTACAGACACGTCTATGTGCAGTCTGAATACACGTGAGAATCCAGCGTCAACCACGGGAAGCTAGATGGACTTCGACGAAAGCAACGACGAGTTCATGGACGCCCTCGCGGCATCTATGGTGACGCTAGTGCCTCAAAAGTTCCCGGCGCAAGTTACAGCGGGCGAATCGCAGCTCCAATTGAACTACGATGTAGAGGCTCGCTTGGACCCTCTCTTCAAGGCTCAATTGATCGACATCATAGATCGGTGTATGGGCGCTTTGTACGTCGAAAAAAAAGGTGCCGAGTGGAAAGTGGAAAAAATGGACGAGTTCAATACCCCAGGCTTGGTCTTTGTCTGGTACGAGCGGGACCAGAAACCAGTCTGCTTCATATCGTTTAAGTTGTGTGAGGAGTCTTATGGGCGGTGTCTCTACTTGTACGAGATCCAAGTTGTTCCGGATGCTCAGGGCCACTCTGTGGGAAGAATGCTCTTGCGTTCCTTTCATAACTTTGCTAAGCACTTGAGCCTGCTCAGCACTATACCTGATCTCCAGCACTTCGAAAACTCTTTCACGTCGTTGACTGTGTTTGCTGATAACGAGCGAGCTCTATCTTGGTACAAGCAAAACGGGTATGAACTAGCGCCGGATCTGCCCAGCGACCGTGTTATGCGCAACGGCAAGGTAGTCAAGCCTGACTACTACCTTCTTTATCGGAGATTGCTGATGTCTTGAAGTTTAAAATGCTATTTATTATACACGACGCTGACCTGGATGTGTTTCGCTGAAGTTCACGTTGTGGTTTTCCACATTGATCTATTTCCATCACTTTGAAGTTTACTTTTCCATCACGTTGACGTATCTTCTCTTTCCTTTGCGGCCACCTGCCCCGGCACCTGAACTAGACATTGACAAGAGATCTTCGAGCCCGGCATTTGCCAAGTTCGGCCGCGGCGTTGCTTTTGAAGGTGCCCTCTTGTTGGGTGCAGCAGCGCCAGAGCCTTCAGGCTGTGCAGGTGCTGCTATTGGCCCTGGCTCTGGTGCTTTAGGGGCTGGCGACGGACCAGGTGATTCTTGCACAGGCTTGGCCTCCGCCTTTTTCTTTGGCGGTGGTGGTGGGGCAGACTCCTTGAGTTGTTCCTCCAACGGACGGCTCGTATCAATCCACCTCTGAAGCTTGTCATCATACTTGTATGTATTCGCCTGGCCCAATTTGGCGCGGATAGGCTTGGGCTTATCGTCACCGCTCTTGGAACCAAGCCAGCCTCTGAACCAGCCGTTCTCAGCATTCTGTCCGGCACCTCTCTTTCTGAGTTCCTCTTGAATGGTGAGCTTGGCGTTTGCCCGATCCTTCTTGACTTCCTTCTGCTTTTTGAGTTTGATGTCGTCTTCCTCGTCTTCTTCCTCGGGAACTGGGACATAGTCTAGCACAGTGTCGTCCTTGACTTCGTATTGCTGATACAAAGCAGATTGCTGTGACTGAGAGAGCCTGCTCGAGTACAAGCCCGGATTGCCAATCACGGAGTTTGCTCTAGTGGACAACTCTGGGGACCCGGGGATGGGGTAATCCTCGAAACTGCCCTGGATGTTTAAGTCAGCAGAGCCTCTTTTCTGGCCCTGGAAGGGGTTTCCGTAGCCGTTTCTAGGAGTGGGAGGAGACGTGGTGGTGGTGAATACCAACGGCTCCTTCTTCGGCTCGGGCAGTTCTTGTTCCTCTGAGAAGTTGCCGTTGTCAAAGCTCACGTCTATGTTAGCCACTACTGGAGCGTAGGGGTTGCTTCTGCGAGGGGCGCTTTTCTTCACTGGAGGCTTCACTTGAGAGGGACCGCGCTTGGATACTTGTGGAATTGCATTTTCACTGTCAGGCTGAGTGTTCGGATTTTTGCTCTTGGCTTCAGGAGCGGCCGCCTCCTTCTCTGCAGACTCTTCGCCTACCTTCTCGTTGGCAGACTCGACCGCTTCAGCATTGGACTCTACCTTAGGAACACCACTGTCAGCGCCAAATTCATTCCTAGGACCGAAGTCACTCGTACCATAGTCATTCCTTTCGGCACCAAGATCACTAAAGTTGTTCGTGACTTCGTTTCGGGTCTGCTCGTCAGCCTTTTCGTGTTCAAATTCAGCGGAGACTTCCATAGTCACCCTCTCTTCCTTCTTGACCATCTCGTACTTTCTCGCTTGTCCAGACGGACCGTACTTGTTAGCATTTTTGCCAGAGTTATCGGTGCTCTTTGTAGCAGAAGGTGCATATGGGTTGCTTCTTCTAGCACCACCTTTAAATGGCGGTGGCCGATGCACAGGTACGTCCTCGCTTCCGGCCTTGGCCACGGTTTGTATTTGCGCAGTTCTCTCAGAAGAAACCACCGGTTGCTCACGGGAACCGACTTCAGGTGACTCTTCGATAGTCTCGGGTCTGACTTCATGGCTCTCAGTGTGGTCGCCTTCTGTCAGAGACATTTCGCTGTGGAGCGAGAATTTGCGAGAGTGTTGGTCCTTCACTGATTCATCCTTCAAAGAGTATTCCGTCACAGAGTCCTTCGCAATGTCACTTTTGGATGCAATCGACAGGCTAGAGTGCTGTGCATTTCGATTGGCATATATCTGGTTTCTGGGCGTGACAGCAGTCTTGGACGCTGGCTTCCGCTCATGTTGGTTCAAACTCGACAGCGATCCGTTGTTGGGTAGGTATCTACCCACAGGTGCATGTAGGTGGTCTTGCTGTTTGGGAAGCCTTTGAGGAGACGTCACGGACTGAAACTTGCTTCCCGATTGAGGTGCGTATTTCAGAGACGCCGACCGGCTTTGAGTCTGTGAAGGACTAGAGAAATCCACAGGTGGTGCACTGGCAGCTGGAGCAGGAACAAGCATGTCGGGACGGTGGTGGGCAGCGAAATCCAAGACAGAAGGATTGCGGGAAATCGAAGGGCTGAATTTGCTGAAGACGCCAGTATCGTTTACTTTGGGCGTGGAGTCTTCTCCTCCAATAAACTTATCAAGTTGTCCCCAGACCTTGTCGAGATTCACCTTGCTGAATCGGCTGCCAAGCCAGCCTGACTCGTTAGCAGAATACTCTGATAATCGTTCCACAAGATGGCGGAAATCTGTTGAAGTCGAAGGCGTGACGTATGGCGACTTGCCAACCAGTTTTAGGGCGCTGCTCACATGATCACAATACTTTCTGGATGCAGAGAACAAGCCCAAGTCTGCCAAGAGTTGGGCCCTCTTAATCTTGAAAGGAAGAAGATGCGCCATTCCATTTGGAGGAAGGGATGCGTTGGCCGGCGAGTTAAGGATCACGTACTCGTAGATTTCAGAATAGACTGATGTGCGAGTAAAGGCACCCACGAGGGGGAAGACGGCGCCGTTTTGCAACGCGTTAGGTGATAAAATCAACCCTGCAATCATGAAACAGAGCTCACTGGCGCACGCGAGGCCCACCTTGCCCAAGAAATGGCCATACTCCACTAGGAACTCAATACTGCAGTTGTTCACTATACTGGCCGAAATGATCTCTCTGTAGTGAGTCTTGGCAAACTCAGCTTCGCTTGGAACCTTCTCAAAGTCCTCGATGACACTCTTGATGTTGCCGGCAAATATCTTTAGCAAAAGAGGCATCAAATGCTGCACTCTTGTGTTCTGGTTGGTTTGGAAGGGAAAAGACATTCTTGCAAAATCTGCACACACTTTGCTAAAGGATGCAGGCCCAATTGACTGGGCGATGATGAATGCCAAAGCCCAGTCCTGTTTGGATATAGCAAAGCTTAACGCATTCTCCCTGTTTCCCGCCTGGATCAAGTTCCACACCACGTTGATACCGGCATTATCCAATTTGTAGGCATTGGCAGAATATCCAGGACCACCTTGGCCCAAGAAACTTGAGTTGACGTCGTGAGAAAAAGAAAAATCCACATTAGGCGTGAGTATAGAGGCCAATTTCTTCTGACACTCAGGAGCCAAAGGGTCCTTGTCATTCTTAACCAAAGCTAGCAAGATCTCTGCAAGAAGGAGTTCTTCCTGGCTTCCTGCTTCGCCTTGCAAAGTTTTAATGTTCTTTTCAAGAAAAGCCTCAACATCTTTTTTCTTGGTCTTCAACTTGGACAAAGGGCCAGGGAAATCTGCATGGATCTTCACTTTGGGTAACACTTCGGTGGCTCCACAGACCCTGATGGTATTCGAAGGAGGCGCAAAACCGTTCCCGGTTTGAGGAATTAAGACCGTTACTCTATCGGACTGATTCCAACCGAAAATGGGGAATTGACGTTTGAGCAAAGCCTCGGGGTTCTCGACTTTAGGCGTTACTTCCTGTGCTATCGTGGGAAGGTTGCTTCTGCCACCTGATTTTCCTCTCTTTCTTGCAGCCTGGGTTCCAATTACCTGAGCATGCGACGCTTTTGGACTATGGACGTTTCCTTGGGAAACAGGAGCATAAGGATTGCCTTCTTTGGCGTTTCCACCCATGAGCGAGTTACTTCTCGAGTGACCACGAGCCGAAGGACCGTAAGGTCCGGTGTCAGGAACATATGGACTGACGTTGGTGCTCTTTTCTGCATTCTTAGCTGCCACGGTGTTTACCCGGGGCTTCACATCTGCTCTGGGTTTGACTGGTGGTGAGTTGTAGGTGGCCAGGTTTTGAGCGTTTCCATTTACAAGAGAACTGGTGGAGGATATAGAACCTCGGAAGGAATGTTCGCTGCCGTAGTGGTGAGAAAAGCTGCGTCTTGGATTAACGCCTACCTGTTGAGAAGCACCTGGAGGAGGAATTGCATTGGCCATCTGCGGCATGATCTGCATTGGAGTCATGTTGGGTTGCATGTTCTGCATTGGAGCCATGTTGGGTTGCATGTTCTGCATTGGGGTCATGTTCGGGTGCATGTTCTGCATTGGGGTCATGTTAGGTTGCATGTTCTGCATTGGAGGCATGTTAGGTTGCATGTTCTGCATTGGATTCATGTTGGATTGCATGTTCTGCGTTGGATCCATGTTCGGTTGCATGTTCTGCATTGGAGCCATGTTCGGTTGCATGTTCTGCATTGGAACCATGTTTGTCATGGGGGGTGCCATGCTCTGTGGAGGAACTCGAGGAGACTGACTCATTGCTTGAGGAATCAGGGGCATCTGAGGTTTCAAAACGCTTGGAGGCGGCATCATACCTTGAGGAGCACTTGGCATCACTCCGCCTGTTGGAGGCATCGCCTTCACATCAGGCTGAGGCTGGTACCTGTTTCCTGGGTTTTGGGTTTGAGCCTGCGGAAGAGACAGTGGCGTTTTTGGGGCCAAAGAAGCATATGGGTTTGGAGCTGCCTTTACAGCGGGGGGTGCAGGCGTTGAAGGTATAGCAGTAGTAACGGGGGCTTGCGGTGGGGCCGCGTTAGACATAGTGGCCTTCGGCCTGCTTGGCTTGGCCCCCTTGTTGGGCAAAGTAATTGGCAAGTCTTCAAAGAAAGCTTTTTTGGGTGCCTCAGATGCTAACAGTCCAGATGGATTGGACTGCGGGGAAGCAGGCAGAGGATTGTAATTGGGTTGAGTCAGAGGAGCTCTTCTCGCCGGTTTGACTTGCTGTGCCATAAAGGTGTCAGGGAAATCGTAGGCATCGTTCTTTTTCTTAACAGCAGCACTCTGTTGGCTAGGGAGGTTTTGTGAAGTGGCTGAAATGGCAGTTGCAGGGGGCGGCACAATTGAAACCGCTTTATGCTGCTCTGTTGTAGGCTTGACGGCCTCGGAACGAGCGTATTTACTTGCGATGCTTGATCCGGCAGGTTTCAGATCCTGTGGTGCTGGAGTAGAAGATATATCAGCGGTTTCCTCGTCGTCCAAGAAGTCGTCGTCCAAGAGAAGGTCGTCATCCAAGTCCAAGAGAGCAAGTGCTTTGGCTCTTTCAGAAAGTCCATTGTCGGCAGTTCTGATCACAGTCTGTTGCGAAATATCCGCCTCAAAAGGATCATATTGGAGTCCATTAGTTGACTCAGCGGGAAGCTCAGCTTCCATGTGGCCTTGGAACATATCTTGTTCACTTTCAAGATGATCCGCTTGTTCCTCTTTTGCTGCCTCCTCATTTTGGATTTCACCGTCAGAATAACCTATACTTGTGGCTTCTTGATGCGCCAAGTTTTTAGATGGCCGCAGACGTGGAGCGTGTATTTGTGCATCTTCAGTGACGATAGGCTTGGAGTTCTCTTGCAGCTCGTTGTTGGCTTCAATATGTTGGGTATTGTTTTGGTCATTTGCGATATCATGGGCTTGGTTAGCTTGGTTCCAGAAGTCAAGATCCTGGTCTGTTTGCACGTTCTCGTTCCAGGGGTCCTGGGGGGTTTCTGATACCCAATCATTATTTGGAACATCGCTTGGTTGAGCATCATAGGGAAAATGCGTGGGAAGCGACTGTCCTGCCGCGGGATGCTGTTCATATGGTACATGAGACTTTTCGTCGTGAGTAATGTCAGCACCCAACTGCTCGATGCCATGCAGGTTTGTTTGACCAGCAACATTGTGGTCTAGATCAATGTGCTCTTGATCGGGATTTTGCTCTTTGTTTTGAAAAGCATTAGCTTCTTGCGCTTCCTCGGGCTGGTATGGGTTGGCGTGCTGGTAAGGGTCCACATAACCGTAAGTTCCGCGAGCGGGTTGACTGTCTGTCTCATAGCCATACTCTTGGTTGCGTTCAAGAGGCGATGCTTCTGTCTCATATGGTGCTATTTGGGTTCTGGAGTCGGCTTCTCGGCCATGATCATGATGGTGTTCGGGGTCTTGATGTTGCTCGTAATCCTGATGCTGCTCGGAATCTTGACGCTGCTCGTATTCCTGATGCTGCTCGAGATCTTGATGCTGCTCGTAATCCTGATGCTGCTCGTATTCCTGCTGCTCGTAATCCTGATGCTGCTCGTAATCCTGATGCTGCTCGTAATCCTGATGCTGCTCGTAATCCTGATGCTGCTCGTAATCCTGATGCTGCTCGTATTCCTGATGCTGCTTGTATTCCTGCTGCTCATAATCCTGATGCTGCTCAACATCTTGATGCTCCTGTGCATATGGCTGGGTGTGCTCCGGGTGAAGCTGGTCATTCTCCCGTTCTGTGCCAAAGCGATCATCCCATTGCCGTTCCTGATCTTGTTCATCCCATGGCTCCTCTTGGTGTTGTTGGCCCCATTCCTGCTCGTGGTTATTCTCGAAATTCAGCTCTTGACCTTGTTGCTCTTCTCCTTGCTGCTCATGGCCTTGTTGCTCTTCCCCTTGCTGCTTGTCATAAGCATTTTGGGGTCTCGAAAAAGGATCTTCTGGATCGTGCTCTTGCTCCCATGGATCAACCTGGATGTGCTCGTCCCAGAGATCATCGCCAGGCCACTCTCCCGTGGCTTCATGCTGGTGTCCCACTCCAGGATCTACATGATCCTGTTCTGGAAAGGCTTCATGGTGCACTGCGTGGTCCTGAGTGCGAGAAAGGTTGTTCCATGCCATATCATCGTCGGCCCCTTCCGCATCCCATGGCATTTCGCTTTTGCCTGGGGTTCCCTCGTCCCAAGATATGTCGCCGATTTCCTCATCCCATGGATCCTTGGCAGCTTGGTCGTCTGCTTGACCATCTGCCTGAGCCCAATGGGAAGTTGGGGCTGCTGCAGTATTATGTAAAGGAGGCACCACGGGAGCCTCGTGAGGCTGAGATTGAGGGGTAACCTGACTTTGTGGTTTCAGGGGCTGGGGCTCGAAGTTTGTTGGCGGCGCCGAATAAGTCAGGGGCAGCGCCGAATAAGTCAGGGCCGGCGCAGGCTTCCGGGGCGGCCCCGAGGGTGGAGGCCCGTGAGGGCTGGAGGAAGGTTCCGTCTGCAGGTCAGCAATGCTGGCATATTGCTGAAACTGATCCACACGCTTCCTACGAACGGGCTTTGCTCTTGAGGTCATCCTAGGCCGTATTGCGCGGAGCGGTAGTGTGTTTGAAGAAGGAAACGTTGGCAGTTTTGAATTTTGTTCGGCGGAGGAGCGTGCGCGCGCTGTCTGCAGTACCAACACGTCTGGTGGGGGCCTGAGGAGCGCAAAGCTCGCACCGGATTCATCTTATACTGCACGCCATGAAGGCCGGCGCTGTGGTGGGCTCGGCTTGTGTGCGTTCTGCATGTTGCCTGCCTGCTGCTTCAGACGTCGTTACGAGGTGTAGCTTGTGGCGAGCGCACGCGCGTGGGTTGTGGTGCACGGGTCTCTTTCCCCACCTGGACTCTTCAACCGGCGCAGAGTGCTGTGACTACCGGGTGCTGTGGCTACCGGCATTCGCGGGCACGCATAGGTCGGGTCAATCCGTACAGGCCCGCGCCTGGAAGCATGTTCCTCCCGTGTATTATTTTGTTCATCACTCGGGTGTACGGATCTCTTTTGGTGTACGGGTTTATTCTTCGTGTACGGGTTTGTGTTGGGTGCGGCGGCGTCGGCTCCTTGTTCGGCGCTTGCTGCCTACACGTTCTTCTTCACAGTCCGAGGCGATTTTCATCGAAACGTGCTCCAGCTCTCGTGCCGCGCAGTTCTGCTCGGTGTCGGCGACATGGCCCTCGGAAGGGGCTACAAGCGGGCCGGGCGGTGGACTCAGTACGTGGCGTGGTACCGAGGGGCGGTTTCATCTGTGTTTGGAGCTTGTTTCAGACGTTTTTTCCGCACTTCCCACGCACACGGGCTCAGCAAGCCGTTTCCCTGTGGTCGGCAGAGTCCACAGCGGCCCAGAAACGGCTGCCATTTCGCGGGCGCCGCAAGTGGTGCCCTGCACGCAGCGCGCCGCTAAATGTCGATGCGCATATCTATTTTTACCCACTTATTTGGCACATCACCGCATCCCAAGCCATCGACACTTCCACGTCAAACTGCCTCATCGACGGACACACAGCATCTCATTGGCCGCCACAAACCTCGGATCTTACCCCACACGTGACTTTCGACGCGTTTGCCCCCACATCCACACACCGGTCCTCCTAGACGGCGACTCAAAAATATCAACAGGTATCCAGATCTGGTTGGAGTTTAAGAGCCTTGGGTTTGACACATTAGCAAAACGTACGTTTGGATCCATTCTGTCAACACTCTGGCTAAAGATCGATCATTTTCCGGATCAACACGTTGCGACAACTAAACTTTCGGTATAAACGTTTACACGCGTGAATCACAACGAGAGCCGTGAACATCTCCGTCCGTCACCACAACATCTCCCACGTTCAACCCTAGACCAGAGCATCAGATCACACGCATTTACCTCCGGCACAAGTCAGAATGGGAAGAAGAAAAATTGAGATCCAGCCTTTGGGTGACGACCGCAACCGGACCGTCACTTTCGTCAAGAGAAAAGCAGGGCTCTTCAAAAAAGCATACGAGCTCTCGGTTCTATGCAAGGTCGATCTCGCAGTAATAATTGTCGGCAACAACAACAAAGTTTACGAGTTCTCCTCTGTGGACACAAAGGAGTTGATGGACTTCTACCTGCAGCAAACACCGCACGAGCAGAAACTGCCGGAGAATTATGGGCGTTACAAGAAGAAAAGCCGCTTGCAGTCACGCCAATACTCGGTGATGGACGAGGATGCCATTCAGGATATCAAGCTCGAAGACGGTAACGCCGACTCTGATTACGACTCCGAGACACCCGAGCCCAAGCGCCAGCGTAAGACATCGCCGGCGCCCATGATCTACTCCAAGCAGCCGTCGGTAAACACCCGTTTTGGGCAGTTGGCGGCGCAGCAAAATAGTCAGAATCCGCTCAAAGAAGTCGATGTGCCGCAGCAAAGGCCGGTGTTGCGGGTGCAGATCCCGTCCGATCCGAAATGTCTGTCGTCGGACTCGAAAACAATCACCCCTGTCGAGAGCTCAGACCTGAAGAAAGAGCAGAAGCTCGCGGAGGGGCAAGGTGCGCAGGCTCCGGCGCTCAACACGGCTCGATACTCTTTTGGGAAGTTCAAGAGTCCGGAAACTCGCAAGCTGGTGCCACAGCTACCGTTCCCCATCAACAAGCTGCAGACTCTGAGTCCGTCTTCGGGCACAATGCCTCAGCTTCCGATGAATTCAGGAATGCAATTTTTCCCGCCGCTTCCGCAACCCTCTCCTTCCGGTCAGTACCCATCGATTCTCCCTACGCCAGTATTCAACCAGGTCTTCAACCAACAATACATGGGACAAGCCTCGGGCCAAAGTGGACAGGGGGGGCTGTCTGGGCAAAACGGACAAACGGGGCATAACGGGCAGAATATGCAAGTGCAGAATGCAGCGGCACAAGCACAGGCCCAGGCGAACCAGGCCCAGGATGCGGCGGCAGCCGCTGCTGCGGCCGCCGTGATGCACCAGAACCCCGCCGACGGAGGTGGCATGGAGGGAGTAGCGCCTAAGCTCAAGCCGCCGTTCCAGCTCAACGGTGATCAGACGCCTGTCTCGGGGCTTCCCTCGCGTTACATGAGCGACATCTTTCCGTCGCCGTCGAATTTGTATGCGTCGCAAGAATGGCCCACGGGAATGACCCCGTACGGCACGTCGAACATGTCACACTACTTTGTCAACATGATTCCCAGTGCCAGCGGACAGACACCAATGCCGATGACTGCGGTATTTGCTAATGCTACGCGGAATTCACATCTGTCAGGCGGCCAGCGACCGCAGGCAGTGTCGACACAGCTGTCTCAGATTCTGGAGAACCAAGATGCCAAGCCAGAGTGACAGCGCTGTACGATATGGGACTGTCCAGGACAAGAGAAGGGTTGTGCAAGAAACAGTGCATCTAGAGAATCATGATACTCCACTGGGGTACTGAAGTGCGGGGAGCGAAGGTGGAGACTAGCCAGGTTTACATGCGAGACAATTCATACGGGTCAGTATACAGAGTTAAATGGAGTTAGTACATGATCGTCATCGAGGTAACACCATCGTCATCGAGTAGATCAGTGGTATGAGTAGTATGTAGTATGAGTAGTATGTAGTATGAGTAGTATGTAGTATGAGTAGTATGTAGTATGAGTAGTATGTACTATGAGTACTATGCAATGAGTACTATGAGTATGTACTATGAGTACTATGCAATGAGTACTATGAGTATGTACTATGAGTACTATGCAATGAGTACTATGAGTATTGCAGTATTGCAGTGTGACCCGCAGGGCTTCAGCCCTAGCTCACGTGCGCGCCAATGAAAAATCGCTCCCGCACAAGAATTTGGGCCCCGCGCACCCGTGCACCGGCACTGCATGATCCTGCTACCGACGCTTCACACTGCGCGCGAAAAAAATGCACCTCCAGGAAAGCGCCAGAAAATTTTTCTTCTTACTCCAATTAGGCTAACCAATTCATCATGAAGTTGAACATTTCTTACCCAGCCAACGGTACTCAAAAGTGCATTGAGATCGAGGACGAGCACAAGTTGCGTGCCTTCTACGACAAGCGTATGGGCCAGGAGGTCGAGGGCGAGTCTGTTGGAGACGAGTTCAAGGGCTACATCTTCAAGATCACCGGTGGTAACGACAAGCAAGGTTTCCCAATGAAGCAAGGTGTGTTGCACCCAACCAGAGTTAGATTGTTGTTGTCCAAGGGCCACACCTGTTACAGACCAAGAAGATCCGGTGAGAGAAAGAGAAAGTCCGTCAGAGGATGCATCGTCAACCAGGACTTGTCGGTGATTGCCTTGGCCGTTGTCAAGCAGGGAGACGCCGACATCGAGGGTTTGACTGACGTGACCACTCCAAAGAGATTGGGTCCTAAGAGAGCCAACCACATCAGAAAGTTCTTCGGTTTGACCAAGGAGGACGACGTCAGAGACTACGTCATCAGAACCACCGTGGAGAAGAACGGCAAGGTGTACTCCAACGCCCCCAAGATCCAGAGATTGGTGACTCCTCAGACCTTGCAAAGAAAGAGAGCTTTGAAGGCCAAGAAGATCAACAACGCCAAGCAACAAAGAGATGCTGCTGCCGAGTACGCTCAATTGTTGGCTCAGCGTTTGCACGAGCGTAAGGCTGAGAGGGCTGAGGAGAAGAAGAGAAGAGCTTCTTCCTTGAAGGCTTGATTAGCATAACATAACTTTAATTGGTAATATATACCGTTGTTCGATAGTATGGTAGGGTATTGACTGCTTGGATGGGGGCAGGCCACTAAGGATTAATCACAGGAAAGAGTAGAGCCACGAAAGTAGAAGGTAGAACCACGAGGAAAAGGACATTATGTATCACCGATCAGTATGCTAAGAATTTTGCGAGGGCCTAGGTCTAAGTGAGGGATGCAGATGCTCCTTCAGAATTGGTTTATTTGCTACCCACTACCCTTCTCGATGAACTAGTGTAGCAGGAGCTCTTCTCGTCCTTCTGTTATCATTGTGTAGATGACTGCTTTCTCAGAGATTGGCTCGACTGCCAACACGTATGCATTAGCCAGAACAGCTCCGAGGTAAGCCGCGTGCAGCGTAGGGTACCAGCTGAGATAAGACCGATTCAAGACTCAGCAATCAGCTTAACTCAGTCAAGAAGGCGGTCTCAAGTCTCAGAGAACCACCACATTGCACCTCCATAGAGCCTCACACTCCTAGTACCCCGTTAGCACATCACCTAGGTCGCTTCACCGGCCGCTCATCCGTCTGCCGCCGCACCAACAGCTTTATGTTCTCAAACACCTGGTCCGAGGTGAGGTTGGACTCGTGCCGAAAATTCTTTTTCATGTAGTTCTCCTGCTGCTCCTTGTACTTGGGATCAAGTAACAACACCTTGAGGTGGGCATCGAACTGGCTTTCGGGGATGGCTTGCTCCGTGAGGGGGCAGGTGATGAATCTCTCTGCCTCTTTGCGGCGTTTGAGTCTGGTCTCCCCTGCGGCCTTGATTTTCATTCCCTTGGGGATGAACTTTATGTCGTCCCCTTTATCCCCTTTATCCCCTTTATCCCCTTTATCCCCTTTATCCCCTTTATCCCCTTTATCCCCTTTATCCCCTGTACCGTCCCCTTTATTGCCCCCTCTCTCCTCGTTCGCGTAGAACCGATTCTTCATCTCCAACAGCCGCAGAGCAACAGCACTGCGCAGAAGCGGCGCGGCCAACTCCGATACCTCGTCAATGGAATCAAAGTACACCCGCTCCACCAACTTAAAGTCCTGCCAGTCGATGGACGCGTACAAGTATTGTCGCCGCTGCTCGTCCTCGTGGCGGAGCCTCCGCTTGATCCTGCTTCTCCTCTGCGACGCAGCCCGCCGGTACGCACTCCGGAACAAGTCCGCCCGGCTGCACATCCTCCTGTCAACAGCATCATCTGCACCGTCGTCACGAGCCCTGGCCACCAAGTGTCGGTACTGCTCTATGTAGGCCCGAAAGAGCGCGTGTAGACTGTGGCCGTCCTCCAAGAACGCAAACTGCTTGCGGAGCTCCAGTTTCCGGCACTGCTCGCGGAACTTGCGGAGGTGCTGCTCCGAGTTGCACGCCGTGTATAGCGCAGCAGCCTTGACGATGTGCAAGTCGCGGGTCGAAACGGGCGGCAAGTCGGCGAGAAACGCAAGTTTGGGGGGCTCGCCCTGCGTGTGCTGGGGCGGTGTCTCGGGATCGCTCGCCTTCCCGCTGCTCTGCTGGAGCTGCTGGAGCTGCTGGATGTAGTAGTCATGGAACTCGCCGTCCGGCGCAAGAAAGGCGAACTGCGCGCTTTCCTTGGACGCTAGGAGCTTGTCGCCAAACTGGGGGCCGTTCTTGACAACATACTGCACACACTTGTCGATGGCGTCCTTTTTCTGCGGCGGTGGCGTTTGCACGGGCATGTTGGGGAGGAGTGCCGTGGAGTGTAGGAGGGTGCGAAGTCATGGCGCGTCACGTGACGTGCAGTAGGCGGACTGGGGCCACGAGACTAACAGCTATGGAAACCTGCGGTGTGTAATGTCTAGAATCTGCGATTTAGGGCGAGGCAGTTGATGTAAATTTGATATGTGGGATTCTCGAGTGAAGCACCAAGCCGGGCCAACATGTGACATAGTTTGTCATACCATTAATTAACTCTTCAGAAACTGCTGAGTCAAAACTTCAATCCGTAATTGTGTAACACGGCGAAGTGATAGGAAGTGAGTGTAGTGTATTAGTGTAGTGTATTAGTGTAGTGTATGAGTAGTGTATGAGTGTAGTGTATTAGTGTAGTGTAGAAATTGGATTGTAGTGAGATTTAGTGCAGTAGTGCAGTGTACTCAGTCATTGTCGTAGTGAGCACAACGCACCAGTTAAACCCCGTTATTTCCATTCTTTTAGTATCAGGCCAGCGCTGGCCGCCTGCATTCGACAGGTTCCAGGGTGTTATGCAGGATACTACGCTAGCTTGCATGACTGCCTGGTAGGGAAAGGCTAGCAAAGGGTACCGCAGCGTAGAGGATTAGAGTTAGTATGCTGCAGTGGCAAAGGTAAGAAGAGAAGTGAAGTGTCACACTACACACTACACTATACTACACTGTACTGCACTGCACTGCACTATACTGCACTACACTACTCTACACTACTCTACACTACTCTACACTACTCTACACTACTCTACACTACTCTACACTACTCTACACTACTCTACACTACTC